>WNWK01013534.1:0-52500 GCA_009830355.1 Cherax destructor
GTCTTGCAGTGTCTTCAGTGGTGGACACTGTCATACAAATTCGAGTGTCATCTATAAAGGAAGACACGGTGCTGTGGCTAATATCCCTGTCTATGTCAGATATGAGGATGAGGAACAGAATGGCGAGTACTGTGCCTTGTGGAACACTAAGAGCCATTACTGTGCCTTGTGGAACACTAGGAGCCAGTACTGTGCCTTGTGGAACACTAGGAGCCAGTACTGTGCCTTGTGGAACACTAGGAGCCAGTACTGTGCCTTGTGGAACACTAAGAGCCAGTACTGTGCCTTGTGGAACACTAAGAGCCAGTACTGTGCCTTGTGGAACACTAAGAGCCAGTACTGTGCCTTGTGGAACACTAGGAGCCAGTACTGTGCCTTGTGGAACACTAAGAGCCAGTACTGTGCCTTGTGGAACACTAGGAGCCAGTACTGTGCCTTGTGGAACACTAAGAGCCAGTACTGTGCTTTGTGGAACACTAAGAGCCAGTACTGTGCCTTGTGGAACACTAAGAGCCAGTACTTGCCTTGACACTAAGAGCCAGTACTGTGCCTTGTGGAACACTAGGAGCCAGTACTGTGCCTTGTGGAACACTAAGAGCCAGTACTGTGCCTTGTGGAACACTAGCAGCCAGTACTGTGCCTTGTGGAACACTAGGAGCCAGTACTGTGCCTTGTGGAACAGAGCTTTTCACCGTAGCTGTCTCAGACTTTACTCTGTTTACTACTACTCTTTGTGTTCTATTTGTTAGGAAATTATAGATCCATCTACCAACTTTTCCTGTTATTCCTTTATCACGCATTTTGTGTGATATTACACCATGGTCACACTTGTCAAAGGCTTTTGCAAAGTCTGTGTATATTACATCTGTATTTTGTTTATCTTTTACAGCATCCAGACCTTGTCATAGTGGTCCAGTAGCTGGGACAGGCAGGTGCGACCTGCTCTAAACCCGTACTGCCCTGGGTTGTGTAATTGATGGGTATCTAGATGAGTGGCGATCTTGCTTCTTAGAACCCTTTCAAAGATTTTTATGATATGAGATGTTAGTGCTATTGGTCTGTAGTTCTTTGCTATTGCTTTACTGCCCCCTTCGTTGAGTGGGGCTATGTCTGTTGTTTTTAGTAACTGCGGGACGATCCCAGTGTCCATGCTCCCTCTCCATAGGATGTTAAAAGCATGTGATAGGGGCTTCTTGCAGTTCTTGATGAACACGGAGTTCCATGAGTCTGGGCCTGGAGCGGAGTGCATGGGCATGTCATTTATCGCCTTTTCGAAGTCATGTGGAGTCAGGATAATACCAGATAAGTTTGAAACTACCAAATTCTGTGTCTCTCATAAAAAATTAATTTAGGTCTTCAACTCTCAGTCTGGTTAGCAGCTCACTCATTTCCTTGCTGTCATCTGTGTAGGACCCATCTCGTTTAAGTAGGGGCCCAATACTGGATGTTGCTTTCGACTTTGATTTGGCATAAAAAAAAAGAAGTATTTGGGGTTTCTTTCAAATTTCATTTATGGCTTTTAGTTCTTCCCGCATTTCTTGATTCCTGTAAGATTCCTTTAGCTTAAGTTCGATGTTTGCTATTTCTCTGACCAGTGCCTCCCTACGTATTACAGATATATTGGCCTCTTGTAGCCGCTCTGTTATTCTTTGCCTTTGCCTGTATAGGGAGCGCCTTTCTCTTTCTAGTTTACATCTTCTTTTTCTTTCCTTAAGGGAATTTGCCTTGAGCAAACCTCGAGTGCCACAGAATTATTTTTTTCTAGGTTAGGATCCGTGATGCTTAGGCTATCTTCCCAGTTTATATCATTTAGGACTTGGTTTACTTGGTCCCACCTTATGTTTTTGTTATTGAAGTTGAATTTGGAGAAGGCTCCCTCGCGGCTGATCACATTTTGTTGATCTGGGGCTCCCCCCATGCATGTCTGGACCTCCATTATGTTGTGATCTGAGTATATTGTTTTTGATATGATGACATTTCGTATCAGATCAACATTGTTGGTGAAGATGAGGTCCAGTGTATTCTCCAATCTTGTAGGCTCTATTATTTGCTGGTTTAAGGTGAATTTGGTGCAGAGATTTAAAGCTCGTGTGTGTGCGAGTTTTCATCTAAGCTGCCTCCTGGTGTTATCTCTGCTACCACATTATTTGCAATATTCCTCCATTTTAGGTGCCTTAGGTTGAAGTCCCCCCAGGAGCAAGATGTTGGGGGCAGGAGATGGAAGATTTTCCAGACAGTGGTCAATTTTCAAAAGTTGTTCCTGGAATTGTTGGGAGTTGCATCCGGAGGCTTGTATACAACCACGATGACCAGGTTATGGTTCTCGATCTTTACTGCCAAAACTTTAACTACTCCCTGGGTGGTTGCTGTTTACCAACTTACTACCACAGGACAGTATTACCTCCCTGGGTGGTTGCTGTTTACCAACTTACTGTACATCATTTGAGGCATTTAGTAGTTCTGAGCATATAGTGACTGTGATGTACAGGCCAACCACCCTCCCCATCCCTTCCCTTTTGCCTGTTCACTCTGTCACATCTGTATAGGTTGTAGCCCGGGATCCATATTTCATTGTCCAAGTGATCCTTTATGTGGGTCTGTGAAAACCACGAACATTGCGTTTGACTCTGTAAGCAGTCCACGGATGAAAGGTATTTTGTTGTTCGTTGCTGGCTTTAGACCCCGTATATTTGCAAAAATGAATGTCGTTGTATTGATGGTATGTAGAGGGGCTTTTTTCCTGTGACTAATATCTGTTGTTTTGGAGTGGAGGTCATTGACTGTGATTCCACTCCAGAAGTGATCGGAGTTGGTGTACGATTTCTGTCATTTCCTGCCAGCTGTTTTTCCTTCCTGGCGCTATAAAACCTCTTTCTGGAGTGGCTGTGGCTACCCAGGTTATCTTATAAAGTTCCACTATATACATTTCTCTTATAAAGTTCCACTATATACAGTTAACCGATTTTTAAACTGACAGAAGTCAGCAACCTTGCCAGGAGGAGATTGTCAGGCCAGGACGTCAGCTCCAGCACCTCTGGGGAAGAGGAACCCCAGGTGCTGGAACCCCAGGAGGAACCCCAGCTCATTAAACCCAAGAAAATCCTGAGGGTACCAGTGGCTGGGCCTTTGTATGGCGTTAATATAGCTGAGATTAAGCTTAAGAGTACAAAGACTCTTCAAAAAGAGGTGAGTTATGTATGTTTTGGTGTGTGTATGGTGGGATATACACCTCTCAGTATGTATACAGTGGGATATACGCCTCTCAGTGTTTATGCAGTGGGGTATACACATCTCAGTGTATATACACTGAGATTACATCTCTCAGTGTATATACACTGAGATATACACCTCTCAGTGTATGTGTTAATAATTTAAAATTTATGTTATTTCAGATAAGAGACGACACATCTTCCAGTTCCTCGGATCACGACGACACAGGTTCTAAACCAGTACAGTTCCCAGGTCAGATCAAGCTCAAAACAGTGAAAAAACAGACTGTTGAAAGTTTAGAACAGTCTAACGGAACGCTGGAAACTGGTGAAATATTTGGAGTTAAACTGAAGAAGGTCCAGAAAAGAGACGAAATGGAGAGGTTAGATAGCAGTGGGGGACAGGAGGGACACCCTGCTGTTTGTAAACGGCCACAGAAACGGCCGTTTATCCCTTTGAAGAACAGTAGCCTTCTCAACCGAACGGATATCAGCCCACCACAGCTGTCAGCAGCTATCAGTAGGAGTCCCTCACCTAGAAAGCGGTCACCGTCACCTAGTATACCTCTGTCTAGGAGCGTCCATGCCCTAACAAAATCCGTTGAGGGCCCTACCGTTGCCAACAGTGAGGCGTTATCTGTTCCGTTGAGAGAAACGGGAGCGTCCATTGACGCAGCGAACTATAATACGTTATGTGTCTCCGGACAAACGGGGGCGTCTGTTGACGCAGCAAAGAGTGATATGTTATCCGTCTCCAGGGAAACAGGTCCGTCTGTTGAAGGTAAACGGAAGATAAATCAAGATATCAGGGTCCATCACGCTGTCAGCCGTGAAATCAAGTACAGTGTGGACGTGGAGGCTATTGAGGTCGACCCTATTGTAGCGATAGCCGTTGTTCCAGCCGTTAGAGCACAACAGATTAGCCAGCAAACGGTAAGCAGGGATGACAAACAGGGAATAACAGGAAGTGTGGATAGGATCAGTGATCCTAGTGATACGGCCTTTCCTGTATCCTCGTCTGAGCTGACAAGATCCGTGGATCTTTCTAGTGATCAGACGGAATTTGCGGAATTTGACAAGGATTTTGTTAGTGATGTTGAAGAGGGTGGTGATCCTGTGTCAGCATCGTCAGGGAGTCAATCCAGAGTTGAGGTACAGCTCCAGGGCCCTCCTGGGGGCGTTAATGTAGGATTGAATAGGAGAGACCTGGATTCAGGTCTCCTTTTGATGTGCCCACTGTTGTCTCCAGCAGTGAAAAGTAGTGCCGCAGTGTCAGCTAGTGCTGTCAGTAGTGCCACGGTGTCAGCTAGTGCTGTCAGTAGTGCCACAGTGTCAGCTAGTGCTGTCAGTAGTGCCACAGTGTCAGTTAGTGGTAACAGCATTCCTACAGTGTCAGCTAGTGCTGTCAGTAGTGCCACAGTGTCAGTTAGTGGTAACAGCATTCCTACAGTGTCACCTAGTGCTGTCAGTAGTGCCTCAGTGTCAGCCAGTGCTGTTAGGAGACAGGAATCCCAACCACCACCACTACCAAGCAAGGCTTCACCTCTCTTACTCCCCGCTAGGTGGCAAAATAACAATAACGATAACGATAAACAGCAAAATAACGATAACGAAGAACTCTTCTGCGGGGTTTCGGATGATAACTCTACCCAGAATGTGAAACCTTGTAGAGGAGCCTCGGAACCCTCCACTGGAGCCTCCCCAGGTGAAGCCTTGAAGGCTTTTGTAGAGCAGGATGTGAAGACCTCAGAGAGTGCTACACCTCCTCGTAGTCCCTTCAGAGGTAGAGCGAGTACTAATGAGAGTACCAAGAGTACGAACTCGTCCTCTAAGAGCGATTCTGAGAGCTCAGATAAGAAGTCAAAGTTTAAGCTTTTCAAGAGTAAATTGTCAGTAAATAAGAAGGAGGATAAGGAGTCTAAAGATGGCAAGGAACAGAAGCGAAAGGGAAGTACTTTCTCCCTTCTCCAGGGCAAGAAAAGTAAAGATAGGGCCAAGAAAGGCCCTGACGACCTAGAAAGAGAGTCTGCTGAAGTGTTCGTGAACGTCAGCCAACAGCCAGCAGCCACTGCAAGGGAATATGATGCAGTTCAAACAGCACTCACTGAAACAGCAGTTGTAACTGCAGTGAAGGATGCCGACATATTTGTCTTACAGTCTGATGTGTTGGAGGCAGAGAAGGACTTAAGACCTGATGTTGCTGACAGTGTCAAGCAAGATAGCTCTTGTCTCAGCCCTGATGTCGCAGACAGTGTCACTATCGTACTGCGTCGTGAAAAGCATTACAGTAACGGTGAAGCACGGTGTAGCACCTACAGTAGGGCGTCCAACAGTTCCAGGGACCAGGAGCCAGCTCCTTCCATCCCTGAAAAGACAAGAGTCAGGGCCAAATCCCCAAATCACGACGTACCACAGAGCAACAGACCTGTTACACACCTGTACCGTAACATCCAACAGGAACAGGAGCTGGAAGACAGCAAACAGGTGGATGGATACATCTCAGAGGAGCAGATACATGCTATCCTGACAGCCAGTGAATCACGGGACAAGAAGAGACACTCTCAGTCTCACAGCTTTCTACTGACAGTGACTGACGTCTCAAAGGGGTCAGAAGATTGGTCCTTCAAGAGACCATCTTTCGACTCAGTCAACAGCACTGAGAGTGATGAACCTCTTGCTGAGACCAACTTCCTTAGCAGTGACAGACACTCCAGCAGCTCTGGAAGCCTCAAGACGCGGTCCAAGTCTTTGGACTCTGACAGTTCCAGCGAGTCCCAAGTTTGTAAAGAGTCGCAAGACCCAGAGCAAGACACCTCAGTAGTTCACCTCAGAAAACTATCCCGTCCAACAGATAGTCTAATGGCTACTAACAGAGTGAGTTTGACCTCTCCAGAGTTTACAGTACTGGAGGAAGATGGTGCTACCACTCCAGATGTTACTAAGACATCCTTCCCAAGTGGAGTAGGACCTCCAGGGAGTCCTTCAGATGACCCTAGGACTCCAAATACTACTAAGACATCCTTCCCAAGTGGAGTAGGACCTCCAGGGAGTCCTTCAGATGACCCTAGGACTTCAGATACTACTAAGACATCCTTCCCAACTGGAATAGTACCTCAACGGAGTCCTTCAGATGACCCTGAGACTAGGGTTGCCACTGGAGTAGGACCTCAACCTACTCCTTCACTGCAGACCACACTTGACAGTGAAGAGGAGGACTATTTCCCAGTACCAGGAGTCCAAATGAGGACAGTACCAGGCAGCCTAGTACTAGCACAGTCCTCTAGGGACCTGAGGACATCTGGGATACTAGAACTCAAGGAGTACTTGAAGAAGGAGGGTCAGCAGGAGGTCAAGGAGGAGGTCAAAGCTGGTATAAGCCGTCTGGGTCACAGTCCTGCCGTGGAGAAGTTAAAAAATACTTCTGAAAATCTCTCATAGGCCTAAGTTACAAATATTCAGCTTTAAGTGATATGCCTAGTCTGTCTTTAATAAGTATGTAGGCCTATCCATGGGCCAATAGGCCTACTGTGGTGATTTTCATGGTTTTTGTGTTGGTTTTTTGAGTGACTTGCCTAGTATGGGCCAGTAGGCCTGCTGTTATTGGCAATAAACCTATGGTAGTGTTCAGTTAGATTCAAGACACCTATCTAACCACCTAGACACCTGCTAACCACCTAAACACCTGGCTCATGTTAGGCCAGTGAACACCTGCCAAGGCTGAGGGACTGACCTCCCTCATCTCCCACTGTCTAGTGACTGACGACACTGACGAGCGAAACATTGCTCTAATAAAGGTACTCACCTAAGTACTTTCTTGTATTATTATTGCAATAAAATCATTATATTCACAAGACTTTTATGTAAATCCTTCTCATTATAATTATCATAATAGTATAATAATATAGGATTTACTGTTTGCATAGGCCTGGAGTTTATCTGGATAGAGTTCCGGGGGTCAACGCCCCCGCGGCCCGGCCTACTGTGACCTGTGATATTACAAGGATTTACTGTTTGCATAGGCCTACTGTGATATTACAAGGATTTACTGTTTGCATAGGCCTACTGTGACCTGTGACATTACAAGGATTTACTGTTTGCATAGGCCTACTGTGACCTGTGATATTACAAGGATTTACTGTTAGCATAGGCCTACTGTGACCTGTTATATCTATCAACTATACATGCAGTTTTTTCACAGTGGAAAACATTCCTGGTGTCTCTGAGCGCTATGAAGATGACATTCCCTTCTGCAATCCTTTGTTATTTTAAGCTATGTGTGAAAATATGAAGCAGGATTTACTGTTTGGATAGGCCTAGGGTTCCCTGTGACCTGTTATATTTATACATGCAGTTTCTATATCAATAAATCACCGTCCACAACATATCTTGTGTTTGTGTCTCTGTGAGCGCTGTGAGGGTGACATTCCCTTCTGTGATCCTTTCTTGTCATTTTAGGCCCTAAAATGAGGCAGGATTCACCATTTTGTACACTTTGGTTTAGTGTTCTAATAGCGTTGATTGTGCATTTGTTCACTGTACATTGAGCATGTTGAGGGTACTACTGTCTTGGCTTGTTCTACTGTTGTACATGTCTTCTAGTTATGTAGTGTTGTACATGTATGACTTGAGTTGTACATGTCTTGTACAGTGGCCCCTGGCCTGGTAGGCAAAGCTCTCGCTTCACACACTGAGGGTCTGGGTTTGATCCCCGGCAAGGATGGAAACATTGGGCATGTAAGGAAACACGTCCATGTTCACCCATCAGTAAAATAGGTAAAGTACCTGGGTGTTAGCTTACTGGTGTGGGTCACATCCTGGAACAAAATTGACCTAATTTTCCCAAAATGCTCTGCATAACAAGCGGCTTTCTATATAGTAGTATATTACTGTCAGCTATGGTCTGTATACCTTGTACGTGTACTGGTAGAAATATAAAAGATATTATTATGTAGTGTAGTACATGCCTTGTACTACCTCTGTAGTGTTGTACATGTCTTGTATTAGTTGTGTTGTACATTGTATGACTTGTGTTGTACATGTCTTGTACTTCTTATGTAGTGTTGTACATGTCTTGTACTACTTGTGTAGTGTTGTACATGCCTTGTACTACCTCTGTAGTGCTGTACATCTCTTCCATGACTTAATACTGTACACATCTTGTACAAGTTACAGAATATAAGGGGAAACTGTACTAAAACAAGACAATTATTTAAATTTTATTTTGAAAGCTTGTTATATATAAGAAAAATGTGCTGACCAGCTGAAATTTCTTCAAAAAGGTTTTGAAATTATTATATATCACAAAAGCCTATCTTACCTACGAACAGAACATCTACAGAATCTTAACGAAATTCGTTGCAAACAGAATATTTCTCGACGCGTTTAAGTTTGAATTGCTTTAAATATTGATAATAAACTGAAAAACTTGTATAAACTTGGACGCGTTCGAAATGTTCGGTTCCTTGTTTGTTACTTCGGAAAGCAACGAATTTTTTCAACGCTATTTTGGATTCACGGTGTGTGTAAAGGCACGCAAATTGAGCGTCATTGCTGTCGACGTCTGTCAACTCATCCATGACGGATTTTTATTATTGTATGTGTCACCTGTCGCCTCTAAGTTTAACAAGCATACACCTGTATATATAGTAGAACCCCCATATCCGTGGCTTCGGTTATCCGTAGTTTACCGTGGCCTGAAAATAAGCCTTAACTTTACTTAATAATAATGGAGACAAAGCACAAAAGTAGTGATGGTGACAGTTGTTCAAAGCCTAAGAGAAGCTGTGAAGTTCTTCCCATCAGTTCGTAATTTATCAATTATACTTTATCATAGCTATGTATGTAAACCCAAAACAATTTATATATAGTGTTCACTACTATCCAGGGTTCCTAACATCCATGGAAGTTCTTGGAAGGTATCACCTATGGATACCAGGACACTACTGTGTAGTGTTCACTACCATCCAGGGTTCCTAACATCCATGGTAGTTCTTGGAAGGTATCACCCATGGTAGTTCTTGGAAGGTATCACCCATGGATACCAGGACACTACTGTGTAGTGTTCACTACCATCCAGGGTTCCTAACATCCATGGTAGTTCTTGGAAGGTATCACCCATGGATACAGGGGGACTTCCATATTGTATTTACTTAAAAAAAAGTCCACTTTGTTCTGTGAATGCATCAGCATTACATAAATTTTCAAAATTGTGCATTTTAAGTCTCAATGAGCTGATTTATTAAAGCTAAGTCCCTATAAAGCAGCCAAAATAAAGGAATTAAAATTGTTGCTTTAAATATTTTGCTTTAAGCTTTAAGGAGTCCTGGTTTGAAGTGTCAATGTTGCACGTTGCAAATGTGGTTAGGTAGAGTAGCTAAATTATAATCATAAGCACTAAACCCATAAGGGTTGTACAGCGCAGCTAGATAGATCGTTCCTTAAGATTAGCAAATGGTGGGTCAAATCCCCCCACAACTCCTGCGTTTAATGGCCCACACTGGTTTGTCACATCATATAATCGCTCTAGATGTGACTGACGGTGACGATGCAAGTTCACCGTGCTTAAATTAACCACTGAATTTCAATTATCATATTTTCCCAGCATATAAGATGCAAGAGAATACAAAACATATAGACGCACAATCATATAAGACACATTATACAATGTTTCTAAGCAGTTGTAACCAGGAGCAGATCTACTAAGAAAGTAATGAAGCTCCAGCTTCAGGGACCCCATAATAGTTCAGCTTCAGGGACCCCATAACAGTTCAAGCTTCAGGGACCCCATAATAGTTCAAGCTTCAGGGACCCCATAACAGTTCAAGCTTCAGGGACCCCATAATAGTTCAAGCTTCAGGGACCCCATAACAGTTCAAGCTTCAGGGACCCCATAATAGTTCAAGCTTCAGGGCCTCCATAACAGTTCAGGCATCAGGGCCACAAAAATGTAGAACCGTCACTGGTTGTAACATAATGTTAGTACATATATAATGTTTGTCAGGAAACAGGACAAATGTTTTCTGATGCGGGTCTTAGTTATATGATGACCCAGAACTGGAGCTTTTGGTCATCTGACCAAAGCTTTCCACTGGCTTACCCCTCCACCTCTTTAAAATTCACGATCTAACATTAGTAAACAACTGCTAGAGCCTAACACAAAGCCTGACCTTGACTCTCACCTTGAGTACATAGACGCAGGATGATTTTCCAAGATTTTTTGTGGGTAGAAAAGCGCGTAATATGCCAGCAAATACGGTAGATTGTTATAAAATGCAGCGTTTGTCAAGCAAGGCGGGTCAGAGTTGCTGACCAGGCGTAGTTGAGGTAGAGTTGCCGGGTAAGGAACACACGACTGGAAGGAACTGACCTCAAAATGTAAATATATGGTTTCGAAAACCAACAAGTTGATGAACAAGACACATGTGAAAAATTTAGATACCTTTATTCTGGTAACGTTTGGCCAGCCAGTGGCTTCTTCAGTCCAATGATGGTGGAAGATGTGGAGGAGTGTGAGGTAATCAGTCCCTCAGCCTGGAGTGTTCAGTCCATCAATCATAACAGACTGAATGCATTGACTCTAGCCTGAGGGACTGACCACCTTAAACTCCTCCTCATCTTCCACCTTTCTCTGCATTGGACTGAAGAAGCTACTGGCTTGCCAAACCTTTCCAGAATAAAGATACCCAAATGCCACACAAGTTTCTCATTTATCGACCTCAAAATGCCAAGTAAGCGCAGAGCTCGTAGAGCCCAATTATAACGACCCAAAGTGAGTCTCAGACAACCAACAGATATGTGAACCCTCAAAATTCTATAATCATAGTCTATACAGCACGCATGCTAACTATACGTAAAAAAAAAAACACTAGTTCAATCACACATCAAAATCTCCGTCTTACTAAAAGCACACAGTAAACAAGACCGAAACAAATATATCGAACATTACGAAACCTAACATTCGCTTGAACCTTGAACTGACTTAATGCCTAGGAACAAGAAATATAAAAATACTATTCGCTACTTAAATATTAAGACTGAAGATATAAGAGCAGCCGACATTGTACAGCTGTGAGAAAACTGTAATTGAGATGCTCGTACTTAATTTATACTTAAGGCTATACTAACATTCTTATATATACTTTAGTGTATCAATACATGACTTAAGTACTGTACAAGTTTTAACTGGGGGGGGGGGTTTGTGTGGTACAACATGACCTACCTTGACTTTATGATGGTTCAACTTACAATATTTCAACTTTACAATGGTGTGGCAACAACTACTTTGGAGATGAAACTTAAGATAATTACCCAGCATAAAGGCAGCAAGTCCCTAACTTGTATTCATTTATTGACTTTTCAATACTGGTAGTATTTAGTTAGTTACAGTAATTATGTGTTTATTGACTTATTCACTGACAGTAGTTATTCATTGACTTATTAATTTAGCATAGCGTATTCATTTTTGACTTACGATATTTTCGACTTATGTTTTCAACTTGCAATGGATTCATCAGAATGTAACCCTATAGTAAGTCAAGGAGCACCTGTACTTATCAAACACAATATATCTGAGTGACTAATAAACCAATAATTGTAAACAGAAATGATACTATTACTGGTCCATTAAAAAGCATTTACTACAGCCTCTCCTCACTTAACGACGGAGTTCCATTCCTAAGACCACACCATTAAACGAATTCATTGCTAAGTGAGAAACATACTATAATGGTACAGTGGGCTTGTGTCAACCATCTTTGATATTGTTTTAATGTCACCTTTGCACCATTTATAACATTTTTGGTAGTATATTTTTAAATGTTTATACAGTAGTGTACTGTATATTGAAATAAACAGAATAGAAGAAATCAGCTCTAATATACATTATTTAGGTATGAATACTGGTCAGAGAGCCCATCGTAAGTCCGAGGCGTCAGTAAACGAGTACGTCACTAAGCGAGGAGAGGCTGTATACAACAGAACACCAAAATGGCATTGAAAAAGTCTTAAGTCACTATACAAAAATATTGTACACTCTGGGTAACTATTTCGCCCTAAATATGCAATATTTCCATACATATTAACAACATATAGGTCGGGACGACCTTACAAACACATTGTGGACTTTCTGTATAAATAATAATTTTATACGCACTACAGAACAATCTCAACTTGCTTGTAAGTTCAAGACTTATTGTACTACCTTGTACATGAACTAAAATGCAGCAATGTACTTAATTGTGATATTAGTACCGGTGGGTTGCAAGTAGCAACAGCCTGGTTGACCAGGACTCAAGCTGTGCTTGGAGGGTAGTAGGCTGTCAGAAATATGCAACATGATGCAATATGTGGGTGTTGCAAGCCTGGAGCAACACCGTCGCAGTCTTGTGTATTCTGGTTCCTGGTAGATTACTGAACACGCGTTGGGTACGATTTGCTTAATGACCAAATAATTGGATAATAAAGATGTTCAATGCTGAACTAGGACCTTTGCAAGTCACTCACTGTTAAGAGTACACAGTTCAATATTGAACAGTACATACACCAGTCAATCAATGTTAACAGTACACAGTACAATATTGATCAGTACCTACACAGTACACAGTACAATACTGAACAAGTACTACACCTCACAGAGGTACATAACACCCACAGTACCAAACACAGGTCTTAAAACGCGTACAAAACAAGTACCGCTCCACAAACACAACTGTACGTGTTCAATACATGTACCACACACGTCCCTCTCTTGATCTGATCAACCCAAGAGCTGCTCCCTTCCCTTGGATCAAAACCAAGGTCTATATTACAATTCCATCAATATAGGCTGTAATATTCTTTCTTAAATATTATCTTAGTTTAAAAATTATCCAGTGTATAAAATATCCGAGTCTGTTATATTCGAGTTGATGTATTGTTTACAATATCTAGGAATATATTACACTGGATAACCAGGTTATGTCCCCCAGGGTATCCTATATTGGATTATCAGATTATGTCCCCAAGGGTATCCTATATTGGATTATCAGATTATGTCCCCCAGGGTATCCTATATTGGATTATCAGATTATATCCCCCAGGATATCAGAACATCCAGTACATCATTCGTCACTTCCAGATAATTTCCAATGCATTATCACTTCTGAATAACCTCCGATACATTGTCACTTCTGGATAACCTCCAATACACTGTCACTTCCGGATAACCTCCGAATACATCCTCAGCCGCCCCGGATAATCACCTAGGCGCTGAGGGAGGCCTGTCTGGCCAGCTTGCTGGCTTGTACCCGCCAAATACACGGGATAAAGAAAAGCATTACGCCAGACACAGCAATCATACTCCCAGCCAATAGGAAGCTGTAGTGGTACGAGTCAGTCACGTCAAACAACGCACCTGTAACGCCAATTATAATTACTTCTAGGCCTAAGTTTAATATCTTTATTATGCATTATAGGCCTAAAATGACAAAATGTTTACAATAAAGCTAATTATAGGCCTAAAAACAAAAAGGTTTATATGAAAGTTAGTTTTAGGCCTAAAAATTACAAAAAAATATAGAGAAGTTAGTTTTAGCCTAAAATAAAAATCTTTATAGTAAAGTTAGTGAAGAAAAACTTGATCTATCATTCCATAAAAGAATTTTTAATTAAAGTTTTTAAAAGCAGTATAGGCCTATTAGGCTGTATAATTTGATGGCTCAGACACATGTGCAACACAGGCCTCTTCACAGCCTAAATATGTGCAACATAAAGGGCCGTCAGTCATTGTGATTGTCAGTCATTGAGGTCATCAGTAATTGTGGTCATCAGTCATTGAGGTGAGGTCATCAGTCATTGAGGTGAGGTCGTCAGTCATTGAGGTGGTCGTCAGTCATTGAGGTCATCAGTCTTTGAGGTGAGGTCGTCAGTCATTGAGGTCGTCAGTCATTGAGGTGTCAGTCTTTGAGGTGAGGTCGTCAGTCATTGAGGTGAGGTCATCAGTCATTGAGGTGTAGGTCTTGAGTGGTCGTCAGTCATTGAGGTGAGGTCATCAGTCATTGAGGTGAGGTCACTGAGGTCATCAGTCATTGAGGTTATGTCACTGAGGTCATCAGTCATTGAGGTCATCAGTCACTGAGGTCATCAGTCACTGAGGTCATCAGTCATTGAGGTCATCAGTCATTGAGGTCATTAGTCACTGTAGATATCTACAAATTTATCCAGCAGCAGAATAACCAGGATATCTATTAAATTATCCAGTAGCAGGATAACCAGGATATCCAGCCAATTATCCAGCAGCAGGATATCTGGCCAATTATCAAGCAACAGGATATCCAGGCTATCCAGCCAATTATCCAGCAGCACTCACCACACATGGGGGGACCAATGACCGAAGCAATGCCCTGGAACATAAGCAGGAGACCGAAGGCATTCGTCAATCGTTCCATGCCCAGCAGGTCGACCAGCACCACGGAGGTCAGTCCCACGTAGGCCCCAGACATAGAGCCGAACACCACTGCATATAATATTTGCAACGTGTAGCTATTGAACCATATGCTGATGCAGGTCCCTGTTGCAAAACAATGTATGCTAAAATGATTCTAATGATAATCATGCTAATGATAATAATGATAGTGGTAATAGCTTATGATAATTTGCATAACTTCATTATATAGTACAGTGGACCCCCGACTAACGAAAGGATCATATAACAAAAAAATCGTGTAATGAAAGCTTTTTTCACTTTCGTGTAGCGAAAATGGACTCGTGTAGCGAAATGTATCAGACCTGTCTGCCTGCCCTGCGCAGAACGCCAGTCAAGCGTTGTTTACCACTGAGTGAACATTACCCAGTGCGCTCTTTCAAACATTCACAATAAATTTGTTGTGTTTATTGGTGGTTTAGTGATTGTCACTGTGAAATAAGTCACCATTGGTCCAAAGAAGCTTCCTAGTGGCACCCCTGTGGTAGCATTCATGCAGGGAGTGTAGCATTCATGCAGGAAGTGTAGCATTCATGCAGGTAGTGTAACATTCATGCAGGGAGTGTAGCATTCATGCAGGGAGTGTAGCATTCATGCAGGGAGTGTAGCATTCATGCAGGGAGTGTAGCATTCATGCAGGTAGCATTCATGCAGTGTAGCATTCATGCAGGGAGTGTAGCAGGCATGCAGGGTGTAGCATTCATGCAGGAGTGTAGCATTCATGCAGGAGTGTAGCATTCATGCAGGGAGTGTAGCATTCATGCAGGGAGGTGTAGCAGCATGCAGGAGTGTAGATTCATGGGAGTGTAGCAGTCATGCAGGGAGTGTAGCATTCATGCAGGGAGTGTAGCATTCATGCAGGGACTGTAGCATTCATGCAGGGAGTGTAGCAGGCATGCAGGAAGTGTAGCATTCATGCAGGGAGTGTAGCAGGCATGAAGGGAGTGTAGCAGGCATGCATTAAAAGAAAAAGAAGGGAAGTAACCCCAGAGAGGGACTTGTTACCTGAAGTCCTTTTGGAGGGGGATTCCCCATCCAACCACTAACACCCTCTCCCTGTCATCCTCCCTATCTTCCAGATGCCTGCAACTCTCTTCAATAAAGGTAAGTAAATGTTATTTATTAATCTGTTTTTTATTATTTAGTATGTGAATATTTTTGGGTGGAACGGATTAATTGTATTTACATTATTTCTTATGGGAAATAAGGTTTCGAATTACGAAAGTTTCATGTTGAGAAATAGCTCCTGGAACAGATTAATTTTGTTAGTCGAGGGACCACTGTAGTTAGTTCTCTTATAAAGTTCCACTATATACAGTCACTTCTCTTAAAAAGCAAAGGACGTTAAATCAGGCGCCATATTAACAAGGTATGCCTGTGGTGCCCAGTCTGGGGTACTAACCAATGCCACACAGAGTGAGAGATGCATTGTACAGGTAGAGACGATTCACCCACGCCTGGTCTGAAATATACCCCAAGAAGATTCGACTCACTGTGTTGGATATACCCACCACGGCCAGCAAGAAAGATGATTGGCTGTCAGGGATCCCTAAATGCCGAGCACGGTCCTGTGGAGGGATAAACCTTCTTTCATTTTAAAATATTTACACACAAAAAAATTTGATGGGTGTTTTTTTTTGACTCAGTGCGGAGTAATGTTCCGTAGAATGTCTCGGTAGTTGATAATGTCGTAAGTTGTTCAGAACTGTAGAACTATGGCACTGACAAAGTGTTCAAAACTGTAGAACTATGGCACTGACGAAGTGTTCAAAACTGTAGAACTACGGCACTGCCCCAGTGTTCAAAACTGTAGAACTATGGCACTGACAAAGTGTTCAAAACTGTAGAACTATGGTACTGATGAAGTGTTCAAAACTGTAGAACTATGGTACTGATGAAGTGTTCAAAACTGTAGAACTATGGCACTGACCCAGTGTTCAAAACTGTAGAACTATGGCACTGATGAAGTGTTCAAAACTGTAGAATTATGGCACTGATGAAGTGTTCAAAACTGTAGAACTATGGCACTGACCCAGTGTTCAAAACTGTAGAACTATGGCACTGATGAAGTGTTCAAAACTGTAAATCTATGGCAATGATAAAGTGTTCAAAACTGTAGAACTATGGCACTGATGAACTGTTCAAAACTGTAGAACTATGGCACTGACCCAGTGTTCAAAACTGTAGAACTATGCCACTGACCCAGTGTTCAAAACTGTAGAACTATGGCACTAAAGTGTTCAAAACTGTAGAACTATGGCACTGATGAAGTGTTCAAAACTGTAGAACTACGGCACTGACCCAGTGTTCAAAACTGTAGAACTACGGCACTGACCCAGTGTTCAAAACTGTAGAACTACGGCACTGACCCAGTGTTCAAAACTGTAGAACTATGGCACTGACGAAGTGTTCAAAACAGAACTACGGCACTGACCCAGTGTTCAAAACAGAACTACGGCAAAGACCCAGTATTCAAAACAGAACTACAGCAGTGATCCAGTGTTCAAAACAGAACTACAGCACTGACCTAGTGTTCAAAACAGAACTACGGCACTGACCCAGTGTTCAAAACAGAACTATGGCACTGACCCAGTGTTCAAAACAGAACTACAGCACTGACCCAATGTTCAAAACATAGAACTACAGCACTGACCCAATGTTCAAAACTGTAGAACTACGGCACTGACCCAGTGTTCAAAACAGAACTACAGCACTGACCCAGTGTTCAAAACATAGAACTACAGCACTGACCCAGTGTTCAAAACTGTAGAACTATGGCACTGACCCAGTGTTCAAAACAGAACTACAGCACTGACACAGAGTTCAAGAACTGACTAAACTAGAGCACTGACCTCTAGTGTTCAACACTATGAAACTCAATGCATTGACATGTTAAAATAGAATTATTCACCTGCATGTCAAACAGAACTCAGCACTGACCCAGATGTTCAAAACGATCTACAGCACTACCTGTCTCACAAACAGAATGCTACAATACCAGTGTCCAAAAAGAACTACAGCATACAGTGTTAAAACTAGATAAGCACTGAAGTGTAAAACCTGTAGAATATACACTACCCGTGTTCATAACATTAAATACATGACCCATGTTAAACTGTAAACTGCACTGACTACTGTTAAACAGCACTAAGCATGACCCATTGCACAGAACTACAGGGCTGCCCAGTGTTCATCATATACCGATGTATCCCTGTTCAACTAACTATGACACTGACCATGTCAAAAAATAACTTAACTATGACTATGTTCAAAAAAAAACAGAACAACAGCACTGATTCAGTGTTCAAAACAGAACTACAGCACTGCCCCAGTGTTCAAAACAGAACTACGGCAACCAGTGTTCAAAACAGAACTACAGCACTGACCCAGTGTTCAAAACAGAACTATGGCATTGACCCAGTGTTCAAAACAGAACTACGGCACTGATCCAGTGTTCAAAACAGAACTACAGCACTGACCCAGTGTTCAAAACAGAACTATGGCACTGACCCAATGTTCAAAACATAGAACTACAGCACTGACCCAGTGTTCAAAACTGTAGAACTACAGCACTGACCCAGTGTTCAAAACATAAAACTACAGCACTGACCCAGTGTTCAAAACTGTAGAACTATGGCACTGACCCAGTGTTCAAAACAGAACTATGGCACTTGACCCAGTGTTCAAAACAGAACTACAGCACTGACCCAGTGTTCAAAACAGAACTACAGCACTGACCCAGTGTTCAAAACAGAACTACAGCACTGACCCAGTGTTCAAAACAGAACTACAGCACTGACCCAGTGTTCAAAACAGAACTACGGCACTGACCCAGTGTTCAAAACATAGAACTACAGCACTGACCCAGTGTTCAAAACTGTAGAACTACGGCACTGACCCAGTGTTCAAAACATAGAACTACACTGACCCAGTGTTCAAAACGTAGAACTAGGCATACAGTTGAGACCCAGTGTTCAAAACAGAACTACAGCACTTACCCAGTGTTCAAAACAGAACAACAGCACTGACCCAGTGTTCAAAACAGAACTATAGCACTGACCCAGTGTTCAAAACAGAACTGACCCTCAAGGGGTTAAGACTATGAATATATTCAACACTCGGCTATACAAAATACCAATCAATTATTGTAAGGAATCTGGTACTTACGACTATGAATATATATGGAGCGTTGAAGCCAATGGAAGTACAGAAGTTTGAGATGGCAAAGAGTATGAAGATGCCGTCTGTGAGGAGCGCCCAGTCCATTAAGCTGGTCATGGCGTCTCTGGTCTCCCTTGAGCATGGCGCACACCCGCATACCTGTCGTTAGCAACAAGGCGTTAGCAAACAGGTCGTTAACTAAAACCGTGAAAACCGAATCAGTGGATACTGGGGTTATGACCAGCCAGGCTGTGGTTTGTACGTTGGACTGCGTGTGGCCAGCAGTAACAGCCTGGTTGATCAGGCTCTGGTCCAACAGGAGGCCTGGTCACAGACCGAGCCACGGGGGCGTTGACCCCTGGAATTCTCTCCAGGTAGACTCCAGATACAGTAGAACCCCCATATCTACTGATTCGGTATCCATGGTTTCGGTTATCCATGGTTTACTGTGGCCCAAAAATACCTCTTAATTTTGCATAATAATAATGGTGACAAAGCACAAAAGTAGTGATGGTGACAGTTGTTCAAAGTCTAAGAGAAGTTGTGAAGTTCTTCCCATCAGTGAAAAAAGTGATAATTCTCCACTAATTGTGCATAATTTATCAATAAACTTTATAATAGGTATGTATAGGACTTATATATAGTGTCTGCTACTATCTAGGGTTTCAGTATCTACGGCTGGTCCTTGGACTGTATCCCCTGCTGATACGGGCGTGTCCTACTTTATCAAAAAACACGAACTCTGTACACACGTACACAAAGAATATACGTATTCGAAACACTAACACATTAATTCACCCTTTCAGGGTCCAAGGGGGGTCTCCGAAACTCGTTCTCAGGGTCCAAGAATTTAAAAAAAAAAAAATTATTTTTTCTTATGAAATGATAGAGAGTCTTTTTCCGATCATAACGCCACAAAAATTATGAAATTTGATCGAAAACTAACGGAATTATGCTTTCGCGAAGTTAGCGGCAGCCATGACACTTACGCATCGGCGATTTCGCCCACTTTGAGCCCTATTTTCGGCAAATTCCAATGTTTCAGGCAACTAAAATTATAGCTATTTCGCTAGAACTCAATTTCTTCTATTGATTGAGTACAAGAAACTGCCTATTTACCTATTACAACTACCCAAAATAGTGGTCAGAAAATGGCAATGTGGCCAATTTCACACAAATTTCAAACGATGCCAATTTCAAAATAGGGTCCAGAATAAACAAGGCAGACATTCCTGGCACTAAAATAACGTCTTATCTGTTCATTAGTCACGTTTCCAGGCCCGTCTTACATTACTTTTGCTTTTCATTTTGAATTTTTATTCTCACAAAAAAATAGAAGATTTACTGTTATGTATACAACTGCATCATTGTATAAATGGTATAAATAATATTAGAGCACTTGTGCATGAATATTAGACTCGCCAGTTGATGTGTATTGGATGCATGGTGTGATTTGTTTACTCTTGAACATCATCAAAAATCGAACATTTTCGCTACTTTGAGCTCAATTTCAAGGTACTTGTCTTTGTCAAACCAATCAAAATCATCTCTATTTCTGTAATATATCTTCCAGTCTATCAAATGAGACCAAGAAAACGAGAATACATCAATAAATACCATACGAAAATAGAATGCAAAGTCGCTGTTTTGAACCAAAAACACGGTCAGAGTTTTTTTTTCCTCATTATGCACTGTGTGGTGCATGAATTTTTTTATACTGTGCACACTGACAGCACAGACCCATTCTATCACATCTAGGCCTAACAGCCTGTTTCTGCTTGATTTGAGGGCGCTAGAATTTAGGCATACTAGTACGTCAATAACCCCAGGGCGTAAGCCGTACTAGTACGTCAATAACCCTGAAAGGGTTAAGGAAACAAGAATGTAGAAAGCGTGAAGTGTTACTAGACGGAATAACATAAGTTGGCCCCCGATTCTATTTATTTTTATGTTTAAATCTCTGATAAATCCCTAAGCTGACAAATTTCATAAATTGGATTTGTCCATTATTTTCTGCTTTCCAGTGCCATTGAAGGATTTTTTTTTTTATAATGTAGTACAGTGGACCCTCGCTATTCGAACATTCTTCATTCCAGAATGCTGTTCAAGTACTGTTACCAAACAAATTTATTCCCATAAGGAATGATGTAAATTAGATTAGTCCATTTCAGACCCCCAAAAATACACTTATAAAAGCACTTACAATAATAAACTTACATAATAGGGTAAGTGATTTTATAAGTGTATTTTTGGGGGTCTGAAATGGATTAATCTAATTTACATCATTCCTTATGGGAATAAATTCGTTCGGTAACAGCACTTGAACAGCATTCTGGAATGAAGAATGTTCGAATAGCGAGGGTCCACTGTATATAGTGTAACAAAATGTAATACAATAAGAAATTAAAATATACCACTATATCACGTGTGTAAGCTTTTGGCCTAGTCTGCAGGAAATGCTCAGGTATGTTAGTGGCTGCCTTTGTATTTTACAATACTTTATAACATGTAACTTACACATTGTATACTATGCAAAGAAATAATATCTGTATTTGTACAGTAAGTCCTCAAATTAAAAACAAGTTGAGAATCTTTTGTATTGTGTATAATATCATTATTATACACAATACAGAAAGTCCCCAATGTGTTTTTAAGTTGAGGATTTATTGTATAGTAAAACACAAACCAGTAACGTGGTAATACGTTAAACAGTGACGGCCATGACATAACTAGACAATAGGAATTGTTGATTATAATCTTATGGGACCACCGTTGTACGTGCGGTGCATCACTGACCGCAACTTCATTATGCAGTGCATGACTGTGCATCAAAGGAATGGCAACCTTAGCTTTCACTAATATACTAGCTGTATATCAATCATTCTAACCTTAGCTTTAACTAATATACTAGCTGTACATCAATCATTCCAACCTTAGCTTTCACTAATACATTAAGCTGTACATCAATCATTCCAACCTTAGCTTTCACTAATATACTAGCTGTACAACAATCATTCCAACATTAGCTTTCACAAATACATTAGCTGTACAACAATCATTCCAACATTAGCTTTCACAAATACACTAGCTGTGCATCAGTCATTCCAACCTTAGCTTTCTCCAGCTCACTGGGCGTTTTTTCAGTGTTGGGAAGACGAACCATCGAAGCTCTGTAGCTGCCAGGATCCTGCCTGCATAGGAAAGTAAGATATACTACAGGGAATTCTATTGGTGCGCAGGTAAGTGCAGTCCGCGGCTCTGATGATGGTGCTAGTCTAAGGTTTTTTCTACAGGATTATGGGGGGAAAATTTATTTATATTAAACTAAAAATAACGATCATATTCTTGACCTATGCTAAATTCTAACTGCAAGTTAATGTAACCAGCAAGGGCTATAATGAGGTTTTGAAGTACAGTCGTACCCTGCCCTACGTCACTGATTGGTTCCAAGAGCCGTGACATAACCCAGTTTTTGATGTAAAGCAGACGTAATGCCTTAAAATGATGACATTGTAAAACTAGCATAAATAACTTGCAAAAGAATATAAATAAACCTTAAAGAACACTAAAAACACATTTTAGTCATATTTTTTAAAGAATGATGAACACAGTTAAAACAATTATGACATAGGTGACGTTGCTGAGTGACGTAACGTTGAACGTAATGACATTCAACGAACTGAAATTTACTCTAGAAAAGAGCAGTGAAAAGGCGAATTAAATGTAGGCCAAAAAGATGTAAAGCGGGGTATGACCATACGGGCCAAAATTCATTTGGAAAAGTTAATGTACTTCATCCCTGTCTATCAATAGATGTCTTCTATAATTTTAGCATGTGATGTACAATTATCATCAACATTATATACAAAAAAAATAGCAAATATGGAGATACAGGGGCTCCTTGACTTACTATGGGGTTACATTGTGACCAACCCATCAAGTAAGTTGAAAATATCGTGAGTTGAAAATATCGTAAAGTTGGAATATTGCAAGTTGAACCATTGTAAAGTTGAAATATTGTAAGTCGAACCAATGTAAGTTGAGGACCACCCAGGTGCTGTTTGCTTTACAATGGTTTGACTTATGAGTCAAAATACTGATGGTGCAACAGCAGTACATGTACTGTATGTGTACAGCATAACAGCACATGTACTGTACCTGTATCATCCTTGGGTAATCAAGTCAATGTACTATAAAACATTGTTTTGTACTGTACTGTGGTGTACACTACTGTACATATATTGATAGGATAAACTTGTATTCATTTATTGACTTTTCAATACTAGTACAGCCTCTCCTCACTTAGCAACATACTCGTTTACCGACAACTCAGACTTACGACGGGCTCTCTGACCAGTATTTATACAGTGGAACCTCAGTTTTTGTTATTAATCCGTTCAAAAAAGTCTGACGAAAACCAAATCGTACAAAAACTGAAGCAATATTTCCCATAAGAAATAATGTAAATCCAATTAATCTGTTCCAGACACCCAAAAATATTAACAAAAAATACATTTTATAGAGAATAACTATAGTTTTACACACAGAAAACAATGAGAAATAAATATAAATGACTAATGAAATGGATAAATGAACATTTAACATAACTTTTACCTTTATTGAAGACTCTTGTTGGCATATGGAAGACGGTGAGGAGGGAAGAGGGAGGAGAGGTTATTGCTTGGAAGGGATATCCCCATCCATAAGAATTTCAGGTATCAAGGCCCTATCCGGGGTTACTTCCCTTCTTTGTCTTTTACTGACACTAGGACCAGCTTGAGAGTCACTGGACCCTTGTCGCACAAAAAGTCTGTCCAGAGAGGTCTGTTTCTGGCGTCTCTAAGATTTGCCTAAAATGGGACAAGGCATTGTCATTGAACATGTTGCAGACATGGCTTGCAACAGCTTTGTTAGGGTGATATTTCTCCACAAAACTTTGCAACTCATTCTGCTTTGCAAACATGTCCTTAATCACTGAAGGCACATTCTTCCCTCTCTTTTCCTCCTCCTCTGGAGGAGGTGTGTGGGCTCTCGATTCCGGGAAATGAGTGGCCGAGTCACACGGGCAGGCGGACGAGTTTGGTACGGACCATTTTCAACCATACAAAAACCGAGTAAATGTACAAAAACTGGGACAAAATTTCAACGAAAACAGTCGTTGAAAACTGAATCGTACGAAAACTATGGCATACGAAAACCGAGGTTTGACTGTAGCTAAATAATGTATATTAGAGCTGATTTCCTCTATTCTGTTTTATTTCAATATACAGTACACTACTGCATAAACATTTAAAAATATACCAGTACAAATGGTGCAAAGGTGACATTAAAACAATATCAAAGATGGTTGACACAAACCCACTACCATTATAGTAGTATACTCCTCACTTAGCATCGAACTTGTTTACCAACGTGGTCTTAGGAATGCAACTCCATCGTTAAGTAATAATATACAGTAGACCCTCATTTAGCATGGTAGTTACGGTCCTGAAAACATCGTGTTAGGTAAAATCGTGTTAGATAATTAGAAGAACTTATGGGAAAAATAGGGTTATGTTCCTAGGAATCCCCAAAAAGCCAAACAAGTTTTTTTTAGACCAACAGATCTTGCAAAAATTGAAGGTGAATATGTAATTGTAGTTCATTGTCGTGATATATTACGGCTTAAGATTACAAATGCAACAGAAATAATAGTATTTTTACCTTAAATTGTGGGTAATGATGTTTGTGGATGATTGTAAAGAGAGTGGAGAGTTATGCTGTGGCCCTACTGGGCTGAGGTGGATGGTAGAGGTTCTGGTACTGAAGTCGATGGTTGTACTAGAGTGTCTAACTTTAAGTCATTCAGTCAGTCAAGTCATTCAGTAAGTCAGTCAATTCATTCAGTAAGTCAGTCAATTCATTCAGTAAGTCAGGCAAGTGATTCAGTAAGTCAGGCAAGTCATTCAGTAAGTCAGGCAAGTCATTCAGTAAGTCAGTCAAGTGATTCAGTAAGTCAGTCAAGTGATTCAGTAAGTCAGTCAAGTGATTCAGTAAGTCAGTGAGTCATTCAGCCAAGTCAATAAGTCATTCAGTCAAGTCAGTAAGTCATTCAGTCAAGTCAGTAAGTCATTCAGTCTCTACACATCCCCTACGCACTCTAAAGCCTCCTTGCTCATCTGCAATCCTACTCTCTGTCTTACCTCTAATTCTTTCAATAATAACCCTACCGTACACTTTACCTGGTATACTCAGTAAACTTATTCCCCTATAATTCTTACAATCTTTTTTATCCCCCTTACCTTTATATAAAGGAACTATACATGCTCTCTGCCAATCTCAAGTCATTCAGTCAAATCAGTAAGTCATTCAGTCTTAGGCAATGAAAGACTGGCTATTAGATTGGAGGAAGTGAAAGTACAATATTTAGATATTTGAGTATGGATTTGTTGACAGATGGGTGAGTAAGTCAGTTAGTCAGACTTATGTTTACCTCTTTTTATGTGTACAAAGATTTATCAAAAAGCAATGCTCAAATTTTTTTCCCTCCAGCGAGTCGTGTAATATAAGGTTTACATGTGTTAGATAAAAATGTGCCACAATTCTTCAATAGTGTAATACCTAAAACGCGCAACATAAAGTCGTGCTAAATGAGGGTCTACTGTAATATCAATTTCTACAAGTACAAGTACATGGTATACAGGCCTAGCTGACATCAATGACATACTACTACAGTAGGGCCCGCTTTTCGGCGTTTCGCCTTTCGGCGTTCCGTTCATACAGCGAGTTCAAATTATGACCGAAACTTTTGTATACGGCGAGCGGTCTTTCAGATACGGCGCGCACCACCCGATTTGTTTACATTTTCCGTGAGCACATCTCTCTATTATGTAATAATCACTTTTTTTTTTTTTCTTCAACAAGTCGGCCGTCTCCCACCGAGGCAGGGTGACCCAAAAAGAAAGAAAATCCCAAAAAAAGAAAATACTTTCATCATCATTCAACACTTTCACCACACTCATACATAATCACTGTCTTTGCAGAGGAGCTCAGATACGACAGCTGAGAAAAGTCCCTCCCAGCTGTCACTATCTCAGACCCCTCCTTTAAAGTGCAGGCCTTGTACTTCCCATTTCCAGGACTCAAGTCCAACTAAATCAATTAACTGGTTTCACTGAATCCCTTCACAAAATGTTACCCTGCTCACACTCCAACAGATCGTCATGTCCCAAAAACCATTCGTCTCCATTCATTCCTATCTAACACGCTCACACATGCTTGCTGGAAGTCCAAGCCCCTCGCCCACAAAACCTCCTTTACCCCTTCCCTCCAACCTTTTCTAGGACGACCCCTACCCCGCCTTCCTTTCCCTAATCACTCTTGGGCACATTAAATGTCCAATTTTACGTCAATATAGACATTTTCATTAATCTATGATATTTTCTTCAAATTTATATAAGAAACATGTTACATAGCATATAAACATGCTGTTTACATGCTATGTTTATGTGCTATGTAGGTGTGGTTGCCGGGCGGAGGGAAAACATTACGTAATACTAATAATAATCACTCTTGGGCACATTAAATGTCTTATTTTACGTTAATATAGACATTTTCATTAATCCATCTATGATATTTTCTTCAAAATTATATAAGAAACATGTTACAAAGCATATAAACATGCTGTTTATATGCTATGGTGTTGCCGGGCGGAGGGAAAACATTACGTTAATATAGACATTTTCATTAACTCATCTATGATATTTTCTTCAAAATTATTTAAAAATCACATTACATAGCATATAAACATGATACATACACCCACAGAATAAAAATTGACAAATATGATACTTGTTTACCAAGCAACTTTGTAGGAGTCGGAAGAATTACGTTTTCTCTAGTCAAACACTGAGGGATAACTGTAGAAAATATTCCTTTCATATGCCTTCTCTATATAAGTGGACCGAGTTTCTAAACTTCCTCCTGAAGTCTGCTCAATCCATTACGAATTTACCTTAAGAAAAAATGTCATGTAGGTTAGTCTATTTCAGACCCAAAAATACTTACAACACTTCATTTATCACATAAATGTCGTTCGGGTTTACTGGGTCCCTGTAGCTATTCATGACCCTTGTGGGTTTAGCTTCTTTTTTATTATGATGATAATAATAATAATACTATCATTAACTCTAAAAATAGTGTGTTGCATGAGAATGGGAGAGTTGCTGTTTGTTTATTTTGTATTAATTTGTACAACTTGTACACAATGTAAGAGTATTTGTATTGTGAGGTAATTATTATTATAATAAAAAAAATTATTTTGAGGTAAAAGTTTCACAAACTCTTACAAACGTATGTGAATGAACTAAAAGTGGACACGTATTAATTGCATTCATTTTGCCTGACCGAGTGATCGCCTACTACCTGTTCAGTTTGTTTTTTTACCTTGTCTGAACTCCGTATCTCGTTCTCTCTTTTGTTAACTAGTTGGCTCTCATTGACTATAGTATCTATGTTTAGTTGTGATAAAAAGAGGAGTCATAAGCCTCTTACTTTAAGTGCCAAGTTAGAAATAATTAAACTCGGTGAACTTACTTTTTTGGGTTATCCTAGGTTCTCTACGCATATTCTGCTATGTATGATAATCTATGTAACTGAATAAACTTACTAACAAGGTATATGTTGATCACTGAGATAGCCATCAAATACAGTTACATATAGCAGCATATGTGTAGAGAACCCAGGATAACCCAAGAGTGTCAGCTAACAATCTTGCTAGGAGCTAATGCTGCTGGGGATTGCAAGTTAAAATCTATGATAATTTATCACTCAGAATCCTAGGACCCTAAAGAATTATGCAAAAGGTAGCCTCCCTGTTTATTATAAATCCAATTCGAAAGCTTATTCCTAGTATATATCCTTTATAGTATAATAACATATAACTCCTACAGTGTATAATATTAAGGTATTAAATGGACCCCAATGGAAATAAGTCACTCTGTCTGACTTTTTTGGGTTATCCTAGGTTTTCTACACATATGCTGCTATGTATGATAATTCTATGTACAGTGGACCCCCGAGTATCGTAATTAATCCGTTCCAGGAGCTAGTACTTAACACGAAGTTTACGAAATTCAAACCATTATTTCCCATAAGAAATAATGTAAATACAATTAATCCGTTCCACAAAAAAATATTCACATACTAAATTAAAAACAATATATATATATATACATTTACTTACCTTTATTGAAGAGTTGCAGGCATCTGGAAGGTAGAGTTGCTGATAGGGGCAGGGAGTTAGTGGTTGGAAGGGGAATCCCCCTCCAAAAAGGACTACAGGTAACAAGTCCCTCTCTGGGGTTACTTCCCTTCTTGGTCTTTTAATGCCACTAGGACCAGCTTCAGAGTTTCCAGACCCCTGCCTGGTAAAGTAACTGTCCAGAGTCCTCTGTTTCTGGCGACCCTTCAACACTTTCCTGAAGTGCGACATGGCTCTGTCACTGAAGTGGCTGCACAGAAGGCTCATTTCAGCTTGCTCAGGGTGGTGTCTTTCAACAAATGTCTGCAACTCATTCCACTTTGTACACATCTCCTTAAGCACTGAAGAGGGCACCTCCTTCTGTCTCTCACCCTCCTCCGTTGAAGCAATAACCTCAGCTGTGGTCTGTTGCTGTTCCAGATGAAGCTCTTGCAGCTCTTCAGTTCTTAGCTCTACCCTGTGGGCCTCCACCAACTCTTCCACATCCTCCCCACTCACCTCCAACCCCAGGCTGTTCCCCAATGCCACAATAGAGTCCACAACAGGCACAGGGTCGTCAGGGTCAAGGTCAGGGTCAGCCTCAAATCCTTCAAAATCCCTCTTTTAAACACAATCCGGCCACAGTGGTCTCCAAGCAGAGTTCAAAGTCCTGGAAGTCACTCCCTCCCAAGCCTTACCTATAAGGCGTATGCATTGCATAATGTTGAAGTGATCTTTCCAGAACTCTCTTAGGGTCAACTCAGTGTCCGAGGTCACTTCAAAGCACTTTTCAAACAGTGCTTTGGTGTACAGTTTCTTGAAGTTGGAAATGACCTGCTGGTCCATGGGCTGGAGGAGAGGAGTGGCGTTAGGAGGCAAGAACTTCACTCTGATGAAATTAAACTTGTCAGACAAACACTCTTGCAAGTTGTGAGGGTGAGCAGGAGCATTGTCCAGTATCAGGAGGCACTTGAGTGGCAATTTCTTTTCCAAGAGGTATTTCTTCACAGTAGGGCCAAACACTCCAGTCACCCATTCCTTGAAAATCTCCGTAGTGACCCATGCCTTGGTGTTAGCCTTCCAATGCACACACAAATTATTCTTGTCAACACTGTGATTCTTGAAGGGTCTGGGATTTTCATAGTGATACACCAGTAAAGGCTTCACTTTAAAATCCCACTAGCATTAGAACAAAACATGAGAGTTAGCCTGTCTTTCATAGGCTTGTGTCCTGGCTGTGCCTTTTCCTCCTGAGTAATGTAGGTCCTGTTGGGCATTTTCTTCCAAAACAGGCCTGTTTCATCACAGTTAAAACTTGTTGGGGGAGGAATTGTTCAGCCTCTACGAACCCCTGGAATTCATGCACAAATTTTTCAGCTGCACGTTTGTCTGAGCTGGCTGCCTCACCATGCCTCACAACACTGTGTATGCCACTACGTTTCTTAAACCTGTCAAACCAGCCTTTGCTGGCTTTAGAATCACTTGCCTCACCACTGGTTGCAGGCATTGTCTTGACAAGATCTGCGTGCAACTTCCTTGCCTTTCACAAATTATCGCAATGGAAATACTATCACCCGCTCTCTGTTTTTCATGGATCCACACCAACAACTTCTCAAACTCATCCACTGTTTTCGATCTATTTTTCGTTAACATATCAACCCCTTTTGCAACATTAGCTTCCTTGATCTCATTTCTCTTTGCCAGGAGAGAGCTGATAGTAGAAGGGGTTTTGTTGTACATCCTGGCAAGATCACTCAGACGTACGCCACTCTCATATTTTTCTATAATCTCTTTCTTCAGTTCGATGGTGTTCCTCACTTTCTTTACCACAGGGGTGCCACTAGGAAGCTTTTTTGGACCCATGGTGACTTATTTCACAGTGACAGTCACTAAACCACCAAAAAAAAAACACCAAATGTAGTGTGAATGTTTGAAAGAGCGCGCTAGGTAATGTTCTCTCAATGGTAAACAACGCTTCACTGGCGGCGTCCCGCGCAGGCGCGGAGCAGGCGGACAGGTCTAATACGTTACAAAACACGAGCCATTTTACGATTCTCGAAATCGAAAAAAGCTTACGAAACACGATGTTTACGAAATAAGAACCTTACGAAACTCGGGGGTCCACTGTAACTGTATTTGTGTATACCTGAATAAACTTACTTACTTTCTTCTTTCTTTCAACACGTCGGCCGTTTCCCACTGAAGCGGGGTGGCCCAAAAGGAAAAACGAAAGTTTCTCCTTTTACATTTAGTAATATATACAGGAGAAGGGGTTACTAGCCCCTTGCTCCCAGCATTTTAGTCGTCTCTTATGACACGCATGGCTTACAGAAGAAGAATTCTGTTCCACTTCCCCATAAATTTTCATAAATTGGTTCACAGACTATTTTAAGCCTAAAGTTGAGGCTTACTGCAAGGAAAAGAAAATTCCTTTTAATGTTTTACTTGTTTTGGACAATACCCTGCCACTCACCTCTCACATCAATGCTAATACTTTAAGGTAAGTACGTAATAAGTGTACTCTGTGTGTATCTTACTTTTTATTGTGTTTTTTAATGCCTAGTGCTATTGCTAACTTAATATAAGTTAGTGTAAGCTTGTTGTATGGCATTTATATGCATTTAGAAGTGGAAAAAAATGGTGTTCTGTTTTTCAGCAATGTTTGCTTTAAGGCACTAGCCTGGAACCTAACCTGCCGTATAAGTGGGGGCCCTACTGTATATACAAAGCTGCTTGTTATGCTGAGCATTTTGGGCAAATTAGATCAGTTTTGTCCCAGGATGCGACCCACACCAGTTTACTAACAACCAGGTAACCATTGTATACTGATGGGTGAACATGGACAGCAGGTGTCTAATGGAAACATGTCCCCAATATTTACCAGCTGTACTGGAGATTCGAACTCCAGACATCAGTGTGTGAGCTGAGTGCACTAGCAATCGAGCTACGGGGCTGTATTTAGTTACAGTAATTACTTGTTTATTGACTTACTTAGTGACAGTAGCTATTTATTGACATTTATTTAGCATATCGTATTTGCATTTGACTTACGATATATTCAACTTACGACATTTTCAACTCATGATATTTTCAACTTACGACATTGTCAACTTACAATGGGTCCATCGCAACATAACCCCATATTAAATCAAGGAGTCCCTGTAGTTCCCTCCTCAAAGATGATGTACAAAATACAACTTACTTGTATTCTGGGATGTTAAGTAGAGATCCCCTGTAAAATATATCCTTGCGGTATAGGAGGCCAGAGCCGTGATGTGACGATGGAAGACTTCCGGTCTTACCTGCCTGCAATCGTCCGCTCCCCATTGACATCAAATGTCCATGATTTTCGGGCACTGGCAGTACTGGAAAGGTTATGGAGGTGTTATTTATACGGCAACTTGATGAAATTATTAATGATAACATGCAAAGTTCTAGGTAGTAGGTTGGTAGACAGCAACTGCCCAGGGAGGTACTACTGTCCTGCTAAGGGAGTGTTAAACAGAAGCCTGTAATTGTTTTACATGATGGTAGGATTGCTGGTGTCTTTTTTCTCTGTCTCATAAACATGCAAGATTTCAGGTACGTCTTGCTACTTTCACTTACACTTAGGTCACACTACACTTGCATGTATACAAACATATATACATGTATATACACACCCCTCTGGGTTTTCTTCTATTTTCTTAATAATTCTTGTTCTTGTTTATTTCCTCTTATCTCCATGGGGAAGTGGAACAGAATTTTTACTCCGTAAGCCATGCATGTCGTAAGAGGCGACTAACATGTCGGGAGTAAGGGGCTAGTACCCCCTTCTCCTGTATACATTATTAAAGTTAAAAAGAGAAACTTTTGTGTTTCTTTTTTGGGTTACCCACCCCCCTGGTGGGATACGACTGGTTTGTTGAAAGAAGAACATACAAAGTTGAAGGAGGCTTGTAATACCAGAGTGGTCCTTCTGTGGAGGCAAATACAGGAGGGCTCTGTGTATTACAGGAGGGCCCTGTGTATTACAGGAGGGCCCTGTGTATTACAGGAGGGCCCTGTGTATTACAGGAGGGCCCTGTGTATTACAGGAGGGCCCTGTGTAACACAGGAAGGCCCTGTGTAACACAGGAGGGCCCTGTGTAATACAGGAGGGCTCCATTTGTACGGTTCTTAGCTTTCTGATCCCATACAATAAACGAAAATTGCTGACAAGTAGAAAAGAGCATTTTTAAATTATGGAATGTGTCTAAAATGCCAGATAACATGTTTACACTATCATATATTAAGTGCTCAATACAGCTAGGCCTAAAACAGTAAAATAAATACACAGCACATATAATACCTTAAAATATGGTGCTGGTTACCATTCCTTTACACAGCTGTTGTGATAGTGACAGAAAAGTGGTAAAAGCATCAAACAATGAATTGAAAATGTGGAACAATGAAAAGAGGTGAGGAATATACATGGCCCTCCTGTAAGACACATGGCCCTCCTGTAAGACACATGGCCCTCCTGTAAGACACATGGCCCTCCTGTAAGACACATGGCCCTCCTGTAAGACACATGGCCCTCTGTAAGACACATGGCCCTCTGTAAGACACATGGCCCTCTGGTAAGACACATGGCCCTCTGGTAAGACACATGGCCCTCCTGTAAGACACAGGACCCTCCTGTAAGACACATGGCACTCCTGTAAGACACAGGGCCCTTCTGTAAGACACATGGCCCTCCTGTAAGACACAGGGCCCTCCTGTAAGATACAGGGCCCTCCTGTAAGACACATGGCCCTCCTGTAATACACAGTGACCTGTAATATACAGGGCCCTCCTGTAATACACAGTGACCTCCTGTAATACACAGTGACCTGTAATACACAGATTAATAACATTAGTACAAACAAACCATGGAACTAGTGAGGGTCAAACCTGGGGCAACTGCATCCTAAAACCCCAAGCCAAGAGGTTAACACATTGGCTTCAAATTTTAGCATCGCTTGCCATAGATTGAAGCACAACCAATCCCACAGTTTGTGTATTCGTCTTATTACGATTTTCTGAATAATCACCAATTAAGGCTTACAAGGCTGCGATTGGGCCATCCTGGTAGCATCGTCTGTGTTCTTCATGTTGTATAAGAGAGGACTCATGTTGCCATGGGAACTGATGCGCTGGATGCTGTCACAGTTGTAGCTCTGACGGACCAGGTTCGCATCGCTGAAGTTCTTCTTTAGTTCGTCTCCTGGGATCTGAAACATACACGATTTAGTAACCGAATTTCAGAACGACAATGACAATTATTAAATCCTGTAATCTGAAGGTTATCACTCTCTCCAGAATTTACAGTAAATTCTGGGTTACAGTAAATTCTGGATAATTTATAGTAAAGTCTTGATTTACAGTAAAGTCTGGATAATTTATAATAAGTTCTCAATAATTTATAGTAAATTCTCAATTTACAGCAAAGTCTGGATAATTTACAGTAAATTCTGGATAATTTATAGTAAATTCTGGATAATTTATAGTAAATTCTCGATTTACAGTAAAGCCTGGATAATTTATAATAAGTTCTCAATAATTATAGTAAATTCTTAATTTACAGTAAAGTCTGGATAATTTACACTAAATTCTGGATAATTTAGAGTAAATTCTCTATCATTTACTGGAGGTATATTACAGTATGTACATACTGGAAATAAGGAACCAAGACTGGTGTTCGTTATATCAGAAGAATGATAGAATGTACTATTCACTGAATGATAATTTTATACCAGGCATTTACTGTAATAATAATATTTATAATAACTATAATAATAATAATAAAAAGTAAGAAGGCAGTACCTTGATCTTAGGTAAGTAGTTGAGAGGTAGACCCTCAGGGGCAGGCAGTTCCTGCAGGTTCAACTCAGTGTTGTGATCTGCCAGGTTGTTGTCCTCCAGCGGTCGGAACATTGCACCAAAGACCACACAGTTGAGCATGATGCCAGAAATAATGATCAGAGAGTTCTGCCAGCTCAGCTCATTGATCTGAGGGAGATTAGTGAGGTTGGTGGTGCGTCTGACTAATGTGGGGGTGCACGAGAGGAATCCCGGGCACAGGTGGAGTGTATGGGAGGAATCCCGGGCACGGGTGAAGTGTACGGGAGGAATCCTGGGTACAGGCGGAGTGTACGAGAGGAATCCTGGGCATGGGTGGAGTGTATGGGAGGAATCTTGGGCACAGGTGGTATGTAGGGTAATAATCCTGGGCACAGGTTGAGTGTATGGGAGGAATCCTGGGCACGGGTGGAGTGTACAGGAGGAATCCCAAGTATGGGTGGTATGTAGGGTAATAATCCTGGGCACAGGTGGAGTGTACGGGAGGAATCCCGGGCTCGGGTGTACAGAAGGAATCCCGAGCACTTGTGAAGTGAACGGGAGGAATCCCAGGCACAGGTGGAGTGTATGGGAGGAATCCCGGGCATGGGTGGTATGTAGGGTAATAATCCCAGGCACGAGTGGTGTGTACGGTAATAATCTTGGGCACAGGTGGAGTGTATGGTAATAATCCCAGGCACAGGTGGTATGTACGGTAATAATCCCGGGCATGGGTGGTGTGTACGGTAATAATCCTGGACATGGGAGGTATGTACGGTAATAATCCCGGGCAAGGGTGGTGTGTACGGTAATAATCCCGGGCACGAGTGGTGTGTATGGTAATAATCCCAGGAATGGGTGGTGTGTACAGTAATAATCCCAGGCACGGATGGTATGTACGGTAATAATCCCAGCACGGGTGGTGTGTACGGTAATAATCCCAGGCAAGGGTGGTGTGTACAGTAATAATCCCAGGCACAGGTATAATTCTCAACGTGTTCTTGGTACTGATGGTGTTTAAGTAACACTAATTAGGTACCTGGAAGCAGGAACACCCTCAAGTGTACTGGTACACAACAAACAACACAACTAACTACAGTCATACCTCGGTTAACGATGGCGTCGGATAACGATAAATTCGGTTAGCGATACATTTTTAAGTCAAAATATTGACTCGGTTTACAATGATTGCTTCGGTTTACGATATTCGTCCCGGACACATCCGTGGCGCCCAGCTGTGCGGGCACTCCAGGGAGCGTCAGTGTGCTATTGTTTACAAGCGAGAGCGACCACAACCCACGCATTCATACCAGTATATTGTCATTATTCCACTGTTTTTAGTGCTTGCAACTGCTAAATAAGCCACCATGGGCCCCAAGAAAGCTCCTCGTGCCAAGCCTGTGGTAAAGAGTGTAGCAGGGAGTGAAGCATTCATGCAGGGAGTGTAGTATTCATGCAGGGAGTGTAGCATTCATGCAGGGAGTGTCAGCATTCATGCAGGGAGTGCATCACCATTCATGCAGGGAGGTGCTAGCAGGGAGTGTAGATCATGCGAGTGAAGCGGATCGGTGCATTGGGAGGTAAGCAAGGCATTCAGGAGTGAAGCAGGGATTGGCATGCGGGAGTGTGCAGCATTCGATGCAGGGAGTGTAGCATTCATGAGGGAGTGTAGCATTCATGAAGGAGTGTAGCATTCAAAGAAAAAGGCCAGTAACCCCAGAAAAGAACTTGCCACCTGCAGTGTTAATGGAAGGGGATTTCCCTTCCAAACACTAGCATACTATACTCCATCCTTTCCCCTCCTCCCGTCCTCCACACATCAACAACTCTTCAATAAATGTAAGTGACATGTTACTGTACTATATTTACATGTATTTCTTTAATGTTCATTAAATTGTGTATTATTTAATGTCAAAAAGTTCTAAAAAATATTTTATTTTACTACTTTTGGAAGTCTGGAACGGATTAATTTTATTTCCATTATTTCTTATGGGGAAAATTGATTCGGATAAAGATTGATTCAGTTACAGATACGCCCTCTCTGACGGATTAATATCGTTAACCGAGGTATGACTGTACAGTGTACACACCATAACTGAAGGTATACACAGCCTCTCCTCATTTAGTGACGTACTCATTTACCGACGCCTCGGAGTTACGACAGGCTCTCTGACCAGTATACATACCTAAATAATGTATATTAGAGCTGATTTCATCTATTCTGTTTATTATAATATACAGTACACTACTGTATAAACATTTAAAAATATACCAGAAATGTTATAAATGGTGCAACTGTGACATTAAAACAATATCAAAGATGGTTGACACAAACCCACTACCATTATAGTATGCTCCTTACTTAGCGACGAATTCGTTTAACAATGTGGTCTTAGGAACGCAACTCCGTCGTTAAGTGAGGAGAGGCTGTAAAGTGTTCTGGACCCATTTAAACACCCGCCATTGTACTATACAAGTTCTAAACCAGTTACACTGTAAAATAAACCATCAGAGTGTATTAACAAGGCACTATGTACTAAGTAGGTACATTGGACCAACGAGTTTCGTAAACCCCAGAAATCGTACATTTATGTAAGTATAATATTGTAAGTGCTTGTGGAAAAGTATTTTTGGGGTCTGAAATAGACTAACGTACGTGACATTTTTCCTTAAGGGAGTAAATTCGTTCGGTAATGGCATTTGAGCAGACTTCAAGAGTGAAGTTTTTACGAAACTCGGGGGTCCACTGTACCAGGTACAGTGGTACCTCGAGTTACGATATTTTTTCGTTCGAGAATGCTGTTCAAGTGCCATTACCAAACGAATTTATCCCCATAAGGAATAATGTAAAATAGACTAGTCCTTTTACACCCCCAAAAATATACCTACAAAAGCATTTAAAAAAATAAACTTACATAAAAGGGCGATTTTGGGGACCATCGTAACTCGAGGTACCACTGTACTTATAACACGTCCTGGACTAAACACCCAAAATCGTTCTAAACGTGTTACACTAAAATATAAACAAAGAGTATATTAACAAGGTACTACTAGGTACAGTGGACCCCCGAGGTTCGGTCATAATCCGTTTCAGGAGCTAGACCTTAACTCGAACTGTTCGAAAGTCGAACCCTTATTTCCCATAAGAAATAATGTAAATACAATTAATCCGTTCCAGACACCCAAAAATATTCACAAAAAATTAATTTTGTGAAGATTAACTATACTTTTACATACACAAAACAATTATAAATATATACAGTCATCCCTCGGTTTTCGGTTTTAATCCGTTCCAGATGGATCGGCTAAAACCAAAATGGCGAAACCAAAACTATTTTCCCCATAAGAAATAATGGAAATTCAATTAATCCGTTTCAGAAACCCAGAAGTTTGGAAAAAAATTTTGGGGGCCTTAAAGATAGATTTCATGCACAAATGAATGAACTGAATGTGGCACTTACCTTATTGAAGACTGATGTTGCTGGATGGGAGAGAGGGAAGATGGGAGAGGAAGAGACCTATTTTGGAAGAATCCTCCATAAGGACTCTAGGTACCAAGTCCATCCAGGGTCACTTCCTGCATGCCTGCTACACTCCTCCCTGCCTGCTACACTCCTCCCTGCCTGCACACTCCCTCCCTGCCTGCTACACTCCCTCCTGCCTGCTACACTACCTCCCTGCCAGCTACACTCCCTACATACATGCTACACTCCCACATACATGCTACACTCCCTGCATCCTGCTACACTCCCTGCATACCTGCTACACCCTGCATGACCTGTTACACTCCCTGCATACATGCACACTCCCTGCATACCTGTTACACTCCCTGCATACCTGCTACACTCCCTGCATACCTGTTACACTCCCTGCATACATGCTACACTCCCTGCATACCTGTTACACTCCCTGCATACATGCTACACTCCCTGCATACATGCTACACTCCCTGCATACCTGCTACACTCCCTGCATACCTGCTACACTCCCTGCATACCTGCTACACTCCCTGCATACCTGCTACACTCCCTGCATGCCTGCTACACTCCCTGCATGCCTGCTACACTCCCTGCATGCCTGCTACACTCCCTGCATGCCTGCTACACTCCCTGCATGCCTGCTACACTCCCTGCATGCCTGCTACACTCCTGCATGCATGCTACACTCCCTGCATGCCTGCTACACTCCTGCATGCATGCATGCTACACTCCCTGCATGCATGCTACACTCCTGCATGCCTGCTACACTCTTAAACTCCATCGTGTTTCTCACTTTCACTATCATATTTTTCTATTATTTCTTCATTTCTAGTGTTTCTCACTTTCTTTACCAAAGAAGTGGCTTTAGGAGCTTTCTTTGGCCCATGGTAGCTTATTTAGTAGTCACACACAATAATCAAGGCCCAAAAACAATGAATTGTTAATAAATGTTTTGTATAAACTCCTGGGGTGATGTTCACTCAAGCGTAAACAATGCTAGACTGCGTGACAATGTGCGTGGGGGGCCTACGGCCTTTGTATGGCGCGCACTAGTGGACAGGTCCCATACGATCGGCGAAAACTAAAATAATCGGCAAAACTGAGCCAAATTTTCCTGAAAAGTCGGTGAAAACCAAAATCGGCGATAACTGGGACAAGCGAAACCGAGGATGACTGTATAGTAAAGTAATAAATTTATAATTAAACATTTAAAATAACATTTACTTACCTTTATTGAAGAGACTTGCTGGCATCTGGAAGATAGAGGAGGACAGGGGGAGAGCTTAGTGTTTGGAAGGGGAATCTCCCTCGAAAAGGACTTCAGGTAACAAGTCCCTCTCTGGAGTTACTTCCCTTCTTTGTCTTTTAATGCCACTAGGACCAGCTTGAGAGTCACTAGACCCCTGTCGCACAAAATAACTGTCAAGAGTCCTCTGTTTCTGGCGCCTCTAACATGTTCCTGAAGTGCAATATGGCTCTGTCACTGAACTTGTTGCAGAGATGGCTTATTTCAGCTTGCTCAGGGTGAAATTGTTCAACAAAACTTTGCACCTCATTCCACATTGAACAAATTTCCTTAATCTCTGAAAAAGGCACCTCCAGTCTATCTTCCTCCTCCTCATATTTTTCTAATATCTCCTTCTTCAGTTCGATGGTATTCCTCACTTTCTTTACCACAGGGGTGCCACTAGGAAGCTTCTTTGGACCCATGGTGACTTATTTCACAGTGACAATCACTAAACCAGCAATAAACACAATAAATTTATTGTGAAATGTTTGAATGAGCGTGCTGTGTAATGTTCTCTCAATGGTAAACAAAGCTAGAGTGGGCTCACGATGCCTGCGTGGCGAGGCACGCAAGCGCGGGCAGGCGGACAGGTCTGGTACCAGGACCGATAGTCGGGGAAATGACCGGTTGGCGGGGAAAAATTGGACCAAAAAAAGCAATCAAAACTCGAACTGACCGATACTCAGACCGACCAAACCTCGGGGGTCTACTGTACTTAACTAGGTACTAAGTATTAGGTACTAGGTACTAATAACACATCCAGAACTTGTTTAACAACCCAAAATCGTACTAAACACGTTCAAACACATTACAGTGAAATATAAGCCATCAGAGTGTATTAACCCTTTCAGGGTCCAAGGGGGTCTCCGAAACTCGTTCTCAGGGTCCAAGAATTTAAAAAAAAAAAATATTTTTTCTTATGAAATGATAGAGAATCTTTTTCCTATCATAACGCCACAAAAAATTATGAAATTTGATCGAAAACTAATGGAATTATGCTTTCGCGAAGTTAGCGGTAGCCATGACACTTACTCATCGGCGATTTTGCCCACTTTGAGCCCTATTTTCGGCAAATTCCAATGTTTCAGTCAACTAAAATTATAGCTATTTCGCTAGAGCTCCATTTCTTCTATCGATTGAGTACAAGAAACCGCCTATTTACCAATTACAACTACCCAAAATAGTGGTCAGAAAATGGCAATTTGGCCAATTTCACACAAATTTCAAACGATGCCAATTTCAAAATATTGTCCAGAATAAACAAGGCAGACATTCCTGGCACTAAAATAACGTCTTCTCTGTTCATTAGTCACGTTTCCAGGCCCCTCTTACATTACTTTTGCTTTTCATTTTGAATTTTTATTCTCACAAAAAAAATAGAAGATTTACTGTTATGTATACAACTGCATCATTGTAAGAATGGTATAAATAATATTAGGGCACTTGTGCATGAATATTAGACTCGCCAGTTGATGTGTATTGGACGCATGGTGTGATTTGTTTACTCTTGAACATCGTTAAAAATCGAACATTTTCGCTACTTTGAACTCAATTTCAAGGTACTTGTCATTGTCAAACCAATCAAAATCATCTCTATTTCTGTAATATATCTTCCATTCTATCAAATGAGACCAAGAAAACGAGAATACATCAATAAATACAATACGAAAATAGACTGCAAAGTTGCTGTTTTAAACCAAAAACACGGTCAGAGTTTTTTTTTCCTCATTATGTACTGTGTGGTGCAGGAATTTTTTTATACTGCGCACACTGACCGCACAGATCCATTCTATCACATCTAGGCCTAACAGCCTGTTTCTGCTTGATTTGAGGGTGTTAGAATTTATGCGTACTAGTACGTCAATAACCCCAGGGCGTAAGCCGTACTAGTACGTCAATAACCCTGAAAGGGTTAACAAGGCATTAGGTACTAACTAGGTACTAGGGACTTACCAGGTACTCCACCAGAGGCGAGAAGGCAAAGGTACCAATACCAGAACCACAAACAGCGATACCAGTAGCAAAGGACCGACGCTTCTCAAAGTAGCCAGTGACACAGACAATGGCTGGCAGATATATCAAGCCGAACCCAAGACCTGTAAGTATTATTAATATAATTATTATTAATCATAATTATCATTATTAACATCAATCATTATTGATATCCTAAGAATAATGCTTTAAAATAATAATGGGTGGCAGATATATCAAACCAAACCCAAGACCTTTATTATTATAATTATTATTATTATTATTATTATTATTATTATTATTATTACCATTTTAGCATCAATCATCATTGATATCCCAAAAATAATAATTTAAATTGATAATGGCTGGCAGGTAGATGACACCAAACCTAAGACCTGTGAGTATTATCATTATTATCAGCATTATCAATCATAATATAATAATATTTGCAACAATAAGGAGGCTGGAGGCAGTGGAGGAGGAGGCTGGAGGCAGTGAAGGAGGAGGCTGGAGGCAGTGGAGGAGGAGGCTGGAGGCAGTGGAGGAGGAGGCTGGAGGCAGTGAAGGAGGAGGCTGGAGGCAGTGGAGGAGGAGGCTGGAGGCAGTGGAGGAGGAAGCTGGAGGCAGTGGAGGAGGAGGTTGGAGGCAGTGAAGATGCCATGTCTGAGGGCAATGTGTGGTGTGAGTATAATGCAGAGAATTCGTAGCTTGGAGATTATAAGGTGGTGCTGGGTTTCTAAAAGTATTACCCAGGGGGCTGAAGTGGTGCTGGGTTTCTAAAAGTATTATCCAGGGGGCTGAGGAGGGTTTCTTGAGGTGGTTTGGACATTTAGAGAGGATGGAGCAGAACAGGATGACTTGGAGGGTTATAAATCTATAGTGGAAGTAAGGTGGGGTAGGGGTCATCCTAGGAAAGGTTGGAGGAAGGAGGTACAGGAGGGTTTGTCTGCTAGGGGCTTGGACACATAGCAGTTTTGTGGTACAGTGACTACAGTGAACCGAATAATTTGTAAGTATAATATGAAGTCTGTGGAAGTGTATTTGGGTCTGAAATAGACAACCTCTGACATTCCTTAGGAGTAAATTCGTGAAGGTGCTGCACTCAGGTGAAGTTTTTATCGCACTATAAATAACATAATTTCAGAACGTGAACAAGCCACACGTGAATCTTTGGCTTATTTTGTACGTATTTGAAAAAATATGGGTATTGAATTTCAAGTCGCTGTCAAGGTGCAGATCCAGGAATTTTCCCTCGTTATGTTTAGTAGTAAGAATATTGTTAAACATAATGTTTAGTTCAACATTACTTGTTCTACTCCCATTAGTAGAAGGTTTCGTCAATGTTAAGTGTAAGTTTTTTTTAGAGTCATCCATGTTGATAATGTTAAAAGCTCTTTATTAACAATGTTAAAGGATGCTGGATGTGGGTGGGAGATGACAACAGTTACGTCATCAATAGAGATCTAAGATGCTGTCATGTACATGTATTTGGAAGATCATTGACGTATTTGAGGAAAAGTGGAGGACCAAGGACACCGCCCTGTGGTTTTAGTTTGATATCTTTATTATGCACCCCATACCCATCCTGTGGACGGTAGTCAAAAGATTACAGAGGTACATAATGGGTCCAGGGACTGGACCCCAAAGTTTTGATAGCTGAGAAAGTTACAAAAGTAATGAACCCACAAGCTACAAATGTGGGACGCCAGTGTTTACAGTTCTTGTTGAAGAGGTTGTGCAATAATAACAATAATAATAACAATGACTCACCTGCACCTAGGCCAATAGTAACATAGAGAGTCTCTACGTTAGGTGCGAAGATAGAGAGGAATAGTGCTAGAGATGCTAGTAGGGCGCCCATGATAGTCACTATCCGACACCCGAACTTGTTGACTAGCATGCCAGCGATGGGACCTGTGGATAGTAAACTAGTTAGTACTGTGGAAAATACACTGTGATAATATAACACAGTATAACACACAGTATAACACACTGTGTGATACACTGTGATACGCTCTGTGGTTCAGTGGATATTTGATCTCTTACCTCTCATGATGACTATACACTCTCTCTGTCTCTCACACACACACTCTCTCTCTTTCAGACTCACCTAACAACCTTCACACTCACCTAAGAAGGTTCTCAAGCATTCACACTCACCTAAGAAGGTTCTCAAGCATTCAGACTCACCTAAGAAGGTTCTAAAGCATTCACACTCACCTAAGAAGGTTCTCAAGCATTCACACTCACCTAAGAAGGTTCTCAAGCATTCACACTCACCTAAGAAGGTTCTCAAGCATTCACACTCACCTAAGAAGGTTCTCAAGCATTCAGACTCACCTAAGAAGGTTCTCAAGCATTCACACTCACCTAAGAAGGTTCTCAAGCATTCACACTCACCTAAGAAGGTTCTAAAGCATTCACACTCACCTAAGAAGGTTCTAAAGCATTCAGACTCACCTAAGAAGGTTCTCAAGCATTCACACACACCTAAGAAGGTTCTCAAGCATTCACACTCACCTAAGAAGGTTCTCAAGCATTCACACTCACCTAAGAAGGTTGTGAAGGACTGGGACTCACCTGAACCAAGTGTAACACCTACGAGGATAGATGCTATCCAAGAGGTGGCAGCAGCTGAGGCGTCGTAGTATAGCACCAGTTGTACAAAGTAGATTCCAAAGGTGTAGGTGAAGCCGTCAGCTGAGAACACATGAGAGGTAGGTGTTAGTAACCTAGGTGTAGGTTCCCTAGCTGTAGATTGCCTAAATGTAAGTTATTACTGTAGGTATATACACACTGAGAGATGTATATCTCAGTGTATATATACTGGGAGGTGTATATCTCAGTGTATATACACTGGGAGGTGTATATCTCAGTGTATATACACTGGGAGGTGTATAACTCAGCGTATTAATGTTCCTTGTAAAGTAGATAGATTTTAAACCCCACTAACAAATACTTCACTATCTGGTACCTCCTTTACTATTTATCTGGTACATTCTTGACTATCTATCTGGCACCTCCTTCACTATGTAAGTTGGTAGGCGTCTTGAACTGTGGTATCCTCGTTACTGTAGCAAGGAAGGTATTGACTGAATAATGGTATACGTAATTTCTACGCTTGTCTCATTATCTTATATCTCTCTGGGAGTACAATATCAAGTGCTTCCTGGCACTTAAGTGTCCTAGATTGCCACTTATTGAAGCAGGAGTAATACCAAGTGATCGCTGACACTTATAACAATTGGAGTAATAACAAGTGCTCCCTGTCACTTTAAACTACCACTTACACCAACAGGAGTTATATCAAGTGTTCACTGTCACTTTAAACTACCACTTACACCAGCAGGAGTTATACAAGTGTTTCCTGACACTTGAAAGTGCCAGCAAGTGTGTCAAGTGACAATTCTAACACATTACTTGCTTCTCACGTCAACTATAAATACCCTCAACACAGTGCCAACAACGTATGCCCATCCTATACCATGTATTCACACTATATATACATAAAATACACTATATATATATATATATATATATATATATATATATATATATACTATATATGGACTGATTACCCCAAAGTGCTTGTGATCATCACTACTCTGTTTTGGACTGTTAAGGCGCTGGTGAAAGGTCGGTTCCAGAGATATATAAGTGTCTGATGCAGTATAGACACAGTGGTCATCACACAGTGGTCATCACACAGTCTAGACACAGTAGTCATCACACAGTCTAGACACAGTGGTCATCACACAGTCTAGACACAGTGGTCATCACACAGTCTAGACACAGTGGTCATCACACAGTATAGACACAGTGGTCATCACACAGTATAGACACAGTGGTCATCACACAGTATAGACACAGTGGTCATCACACAGTATAGACACAGTGGTCATCACACAGTATAGACACAGTGGTCATCACACAGTCTAGACACAGTGGTCATCACACAGTCTAGACACAGTGGTCATCACACAGTCTAGACACAGTGGTCATCACACAGTCTAGACACAGTGGTCATCACACAGTATAGACAGTGGTCATCACACAGTCTAGACACAGTGGTCATCACACAGTCTAGACACAGTGGTCATCACACAGTCTAGACACAGTGGTCATCACACAGTCTAGACACAGTGGTCATCACACAGTCTAGACACAGTGGTCATCACACAGTCTAGACACAGTGGTCATCACACAGTCTAGACACAGTGGTCATCACACAGTCTAGACACAGTGGTCATCACACAGTCTAGACACAGAGGTCATCACACAGTCTAGACACAGTGGTCATCACACAGTATAGACACAGTGGTCATCACACAGTATAGACACAGTGGTCTTCACACAGTCTAGACAGTGGTCATCACACAGTCTAGACACAGTGGTCATCACACAGTCTAGACACAGTGGTCATCACACAGTCTAGACACAGTGGTCATCACACAGTCTAGACACAGTGGTCATCACACAGTATAGACACAGTGATCATCACACAGTATAGACACAGTGGTCATCACACAGTATAGACACAGTGGTCATCACACAGTATAGAGCAGGGAGAGCAGAGACCCAGTAGCAGACAGCGAAGAGGCGGGGCCAGGAGCTGAGTCTCGACCCCTGCAACCACAATTAGGTGAGTACACAGTGGTCATCACACAGTATAGACACAGTGGTCATCACACAGTATAGACAGTGGTCATCACACAGTCTAGACACAGTGGTCATCACACAGTCTAGACACAGTGGTCATCACACAGTATAGACAGTGGTCATCACACAGTATAGACACAGTGGTCATCACACAGTCTAGACACAGTGGTCATCACACAGTCTAGACACAGTGGTCATCACACAGTCTAGACACAGTGGTCATCACACAGTCTAGACACAGTGGTCATCACACAGTCTAGACACAGTGGTCATCACACAGTCTAGACACAGTGGTCATCACACAGTCTAGACACAGTGGTCATCACACAGTCTAGACACAGTGGTCATCACACAGTCTAGACACAGTGGTCATCACACAGTCTAGACACAGTAGTCATCACACAGTTTAGACACAGTGGTCATTACACAGTTTAGACACAGTGGTCATCACACAGTCTAGACACAGTGGTCATTACACAGTTTAGACACAGTGGTCATCACTCAGTCTAGACACAGTGGACATGACTCAGTCTGGACACAGTGGACATGACTCAGTCTGGACACAGTGGACATGACTCAGTCTGGACACAGTGGACATGACTCAGTCTGGACACAGTGGTCATCACTCAGTCTGGACACAGTGGTCATCACTCAGTCTGGACACAGTGGTCATCACTCAGTCTGGACACAGTGGTCATCACTCAGTCTGGACACAGTGGTCATCACTCAGTCTGGACACAGTGGTCATCACTCAGTCTGGACACAGTGGTCATCACTCAGTCTGGACACAGTGGTCATCACTCAGTCTGGACACAGTGGTCATCACTCAGTCTGGACACAGTGGTCATCACTCAGTCTGGACACAGTGGTCATCACTCAGTCTGGACACAGTGGTCATCACTCAGTCTGGACACAGTGGTCATCACTCAGTCTGGACACAGTGGTCATCACTCAGTCTGGACACAGTGGTCATCACTCAGTCTGGACACAGTGGTCATCACTCAGTCTGGACACAGTGGTCATCACTCAGTCTGGACACAGTGGTCATCACTCAGTCTGGACACAGTGGACATCACTCAGTCTGGACACAGTGGTCATCACTCAGTCTGGACACAGTAGTCATCACTCAGTCTGGACACAGTAGTCATCACTCAGTCTGGACACAGTAGTCATCACTCAGTCTGGACACAGTAGTCATCACTCAGTCTGGACACAGTAGTCATCACTCAGTCTGGACACAGTAGTCATCACTCAGTCTGGACACAGTAGTCATCACTCAGTCTGGACACAGTAGTCATCACTCAGTCTGGACACAGTAGTCATCACTCAGTCTGGACACAGTAGTCATCACTCAGTCTGGACACAGTAGTCATCACTCAGTCTGGACACAGTAGTCATCACTCAGTCTGGACACAGTAGTCATCACTCAGTCTGACACAGTAGTCATACTCAGTCTGGACACAGCTAGTCATCACTCAGTCTGGACACTGTCTACCAGTCTGACTGCTGCAGATATCAGGCTGATGACTGGTTGCTGGCCAGCTGTCTGACTACTCAGCCTGACAAGCCTGCTTGACTACTCGGCCTGACACCAGTCTGCTTGACTACTCAGCCTGACACCAGCCTGCTTGACTACTCAGCCTGACACCAGCCTGCTTGACTACTCAGCCTGACACCAGCCTGCTTGACTACTCAGCCTGACACCAGCCTGCTTGACTACTCAGCCTGACACCAGCCTGCTTGACTACTCAGCCTGACACCAGCACTCGCTTGACTGACTCAGCCTGACATCCGCCTGGATGACAGGAGTTCAGACTACAACTAACATTTGGATGATCAGTATCTGACTACCTATACCTGTAATGACTCAGTCAGGACCTGCTGGTACTCCTGGATGATCAGGGATTGTCTACCTGGTACTGCTGGATGATCAGGGACTGACTGGTACTGCTGGATGATCAGGGACTGACGACCTGGTACTACTGGATGATTAGGGACTGACTGGTACTGCTGGATGATCAGGGACTGACTACCTGGTACTACTGGATGATTAGGGACTGACTGGTACTGCTGGATGATCAGGGACTGACTACCTGGTACTACTAGATGATTAGGGACTGACTGGTACTGCTTCATGATCAGGGACTGACTACCTGGTACTACTGGATGATCAGGGACTGACTGGTACTGCTGGATGATCAGGGACTGACTTCCTGGTACTATTGGATGATCAGGGACTGACTACCAGGTACTGCTGGATGATCAGGGACTGACTTCCTGGTACTATTGGATGATCAGGGACTGACTACCTGGTACTATTGGATGATCAGGGACTGACTACCTGGTACTATTGGATGATCAGGGACTGACTACCTGGTACTATTGGATGATCAGGGACTGACTACCTGGTACTATTGGATGATCAGGGACTGACTACCTGGTACTATTGGATGATCAGGACTGACTACCTGGTACTATTGGATGATCAGGGACTGACTACCGGTACTGCTGGATGATCAGGACTGACACCTGGTACTATGGATGATCAGGACTGACTACTGGTACTATTGGATGATCAGGGACTGACTACTGGTACTATGGATGATCGGACTGACTCTGGTACTATGGATGATCAGGGACTGTACCTGGTGATACTGGATGATGGACTGACGCTGGTGACTACTGGATGTAGGATGCTGGTGTGTGGTGTCAGGGTGATGGTCTCTGGTGTAGGGTGATTAGGTGATGTGTGGTGGAGTGGAAGTCTGGTTGATTAGTTGGTGGTGGTGGTGGTGGTGGTCTGGTGGTGGTGGTGGTTGGTGGTGGTGGTGGTGTGGTAGGGGGTGTGGTGGTGGTGGTGAGTGGTAGGTGGTGGTTGGTGAGTGGTGTGTAGGTGGTGGTGATGGTGGTAGTAGTAGTGGTGGTGGTAGTAGTGGTGGTGGTGGTGGTGGTAGTAGTAGTGGTGGTGGTGGTGGTAGTAGTGGTGGTGGTGGTGGTAGTAGTGGTGGTGGTGGTGGTGGTGGTAGCTAGGCTGCTATCTGTTGGTAGCAGGTGGTGTATCATGTTGTGGTGTGGTGTCAGACCTACATCTGTTGCCCAAACTAGAACTGACACACTACACACACACACACACACACACACACACACACACACACAAAACACACACACACACCCTGTACACTGTGTACGTTAGGCCAATATTGGAGTATGCAGCACCAGTTTGGAACCCACACCTAGCCAAGCACGTAAAGAAGCTGAAGAAAGTGCAAAGGTTTGCAACAAGACTAGTCCCGGAGCTAAGGGGTATGTCCTACGAGGAGAGGTTAAGGGAAATCGACCTGACGACACTGGATGACAGGAGAGATAAGGGAGACATGATAACGACATATAAAATACTGAGAGGAATTGACAAGGTGGACAGAGACAGGATGTTCCAGAGATGGGACACAGCAACAAGGGGTCACAGTTGGAAGTTGAAGACTCAGATGAATCACAGGGATGTTAGGAAGTATTTCTTCAGTCACAGAGTGGTCGGGAAGTGGAATAGTTTGGGAAGGGATGTAGTGGAGGCAGGATACATTCATAGCTTTAAGAAGAGGTATGATAAAGCTCATGGCGAAGGGAGTGACCCAGTAGCGGCCAGTGAAGATGCGGGGCCAGGAGCTATGACTCGACCCCTGCAACCACAACTAGGTGAGTACACACAACACACACACAGCTTCAAACACAGGTACGACAGCCTCCACGAGTCTTTTAGAATCCCATCTCTAAATCCAAATCAACTTTAGACAGAAAGAAAGCATGTGGTTGTCATGGCGACGACCTTATCTGATGCCCATCAAAATGTAAACAAAAGTTTTGGCGCGAAAATTTGGCGCCAAAGTTTCGAGCCAGAATCTGGGTCAGGATTTGGCGGTAAACACGCTGACTCATGTCTAAGTGTTGACAACATGGTGACTCATGTCTAAGTGTTGACAACATGGTGACTCATGTCTAAGTGTTGACAACATGGTGACTCATGTCTAAGTGTTGACAACATGGTGACTCATGTCTAAGTGTTGACAACATGGTGACTCATGTCTAAGTGTTGACAACATGGTGACTCATGTCTAAGTGTTGACAACATGGTGACTCATGTCTAAGTGTTGACAACATGGTGACTCATGTCTAAGTGTTGGGAACACGGTGAGACATGTCTAAGTGTTGACAACATGGTGACTCATGTCTAAGTGTTGACAACATGGTGACTCATGTCTAAGTGTTGACAACATGGTGACTCATGTCTAAGTGTTGACAACATGGTGACTCATGTCTAAGTGTTGACAACATGGTGACTCATGTCTAAGTGTTGGGAACACGGTGAGACATGTCTAAGTGTTGACAGGTTTCTAGATCAGTAAATAGTGAATGTTGGGTGAGTAAGTGAAGGAGAGAGTAGTGTTAGAATAACCTAACCTAGGATAACTAACTTAACCTAGGACAACCTTAACCTAGCCTAACCTAGGATAACCTTAACTTAGCCTAACCTAGGATAACCTTAATCTAGTCTAACTTAGGATAACCTTAACCTAGTCTAACCTAGGATAACCGTAACCTAGTATAACCTAGGATAACCTTAACCTAGTCTAACCTAGGATAACCTTAACCTAGTCTTACCTAGTATAACCTTAACCTAGTCTAACCTAGGATAACCTTAACCAAGCATAACCCAGGATAACATTAACCTAGTCTAACCTAGGATAACCTTAACCTAGTCTAACCTAGGATAACCTTAACCTAGTCTAACCTAGGATAACCTTAACCTAGTCTAACCTAGGATAACCTTAACCTAGTCTAACCTAGGATAACCTTAACCTAGTCTAACCTAGGATAACCTTAACCTAGTCTAACCTAGGATAACCTTAACCTAGTCTAACCTAGGATAACCTTAACCTAGTGTAACCTAGGATAACTTTAACCTAGTCTAACCTAGGATAACCTTAACCTAGCATAACCTAGGATAACATTAACCTAGTCAAACCTAGGATAACCTTAACCTAGCCTAACCTAGGATAACCTTAACCTAGTCTAACCTAGGATAACCTTAACCTAGCCTAACCTAGGATAACCTTAACCTAGCCTAACCTAGGATAACTTTAACCTAGCCTAACCTAGTATAACCTTAACCTAGTCTAACCTAGGATAACCTTAACCTAGTCTAACCTAGGATAACCTTAACGTAACCTACCCCTAAATTTCCTAGCCTAAAGTTAACCTAACCTAACCGAACCTTAATCAAACCTAACCGAACCTTAATCAAACCTAACCTAACCTAAAATAACCCAACCTAACCTAAGCTTAACCTAACCTAAAACATACATATAATTTCAGAATATATGGTCTATGGTATATATATATATATATATATATATATATATATATATATATATAATATATATATATATATATATATATATAATATATATATATATATATAATATATATATATATATATATATATATATATTATATAATATATATATATATATATATATAATATATAATATATATATATATATATATATATATATATATATATATATATATATATATATATATATATATATATATATATAATCTTTGTTGTCATGTGTACAAGTTAGGTTTGTCAGTGAAGATGACAAGTGTTCCCTGATGCTGGTATTAGTTATGATGACACACCACTGAAGGTTTACGTCATCTGATGGAGTCCTTCCACTGGCTTACCAGTCATGTACTCTCACTATATAACTTACTGTTAATGTTTGATTTATCACTTAAATAAAATGGAATCTGTTAGGTGGACACCAAGAGAGAGAGGAAGAGAGGGAGAAGAGAAGAGAAGAGAGCAGAGGAGATATTGAGGAAAGTTCCATCATGAGATGGAATGTATGACGTGGTTGGTGACTGTTAAATGTTGCTTGATCTCTCTCTCTCTCTCTCTCTCTCTCTCTCTCTCTCTCTCTCTCTCTCTCTCTCTCTCTCTCTCTCTCTCAACAAGTGGCTTTGTTAAATGGTAAAACACACAAAACACACACAACACACACACAACACAAACAACACACACTCAACACACACACAACACAAACAACACACACTCAACACACACACACACAACACAAACAACACACACAACGAAGAAAGGTTAAGGGAAATCGGCCTGACGACACTAGAGGACAGGAGGGTTAGGGAAGACATGATAACGACATATAAAATACTGCGAGGAATAGATAAGGTGGACAGAGACGAGATGTTCCAGAGAGGGGACACAGAAACAAGGGGTCACAGTTGGAAGTTGAAGACTCCTATGAGACAAAGGGATGTTAGGAAGTATTTCTTCAGTCATAGAGTTGTCAGGAAGTGGAATAGCCTAGAAAGTGACGTAGTGGAGGCAGGAACCATACATAGTTTTAAGACGAGGTTTGCTAAAGCTCATGGAGCAGGGAGAGAGAGGACCTAGTAGCAATCAGTGAAGAGGCGGGGCCAGGAGCTATGAATCGACCCCTGCAACCACAAAAAGGTGAGTATACACAACACACTCAACACACACAACACTCAACAAACAACACACTCAACACACACAACACTCAACAAACAACACACTCAACACACACAAGCACACAACACACTCAACACACACAACACACTCAACACATACACACACAACACTCAACACACACAACACACACAACACACACAACACACACAACACACACAACACACACAACACACACAACAACAAGAGAGGGGACTACACAGGCATGAAGAATTTCCTGCATGGGGTTCAGTGGGACAGAGAACTGGCAGGGAAGTCAGTAAAAGAGATGATGGAATATGTGACAACAATATGCAAGGCAGCTGAGGAGAGGTTTGTACACAAGGGTAACAGAACTAACGAGAAGGCCAGGATGAGCTCGTGGTTCACCCATAGGTGTAGAGAGGCAAAAACCATATGTGCTAGAGAATGGAAGAAGAATAGAAGGCAAAGGACCCAGGAGAATAAGGAGAGCAGTCGTAGAGCCTGAAACGAATATGCGCAGGTAAGAAGGGAGGCCCAACGACAATACGAAAAAAACATAGCAGCGAAAGCCAAATCTGATCCGAATCTGTTATACAGCAACAACAGTCAAGGACCAGGTAATCAGGCTGAGGAAGGAAAGAGGGAAGTTCACACGAAACGACCGTGAAGTGTGTGA
>WNWK01013535.1:0-54945 GCA_009830355.1 Cherax destructor
GTTTATTTAGGATCCTGGAGGTTTATATAGAATCATGGAGGTTTATTTAGCATCCTGGAAGCTTATTTAGCATCGTGGAGGTTTTTGTAACATCCTGGAGGTTTACTTAGCATCGTGGAGCTTATTTAGCATCCTGGAGGTTTTTTTTAGGATCGTAGAGGTTTATTTAGCATCCTGGAGGCTTATTTAACATCCTGGAGATTTAATTAGCGTTCTGGAGGTTTATTTAGCGTCCTGGAGGTTTATTTAGCATCCTGGAGGTTTATTTAGCATCCTGGAGGTTTATTTAGCATCCTGGAGGCTTATATAGCATCTTGGAGGTTTATTTAGCATCCTGGAGTTTATATAGCATCTTGGAGGTTTATTTAGCATCCTGGAGGTTAATTTAGCATCCTGGAGGTTTATTTAGCATCCTGGAAGTTTATTTAGCATCCTGGAGGTTATTTAGCATCCTGTAGGTTTATTTAGCATCCTGTAGGTTTATTTAGCATCCTGGAGGTTTATTTAGCATCCTGTAGGTTTATTTAGCATCCTGGAGGTTTATTTACCATCCTGGAGGTTTATTTACCATCCTGGAGGTTTATTTAGCATCTTTCCTACACTATTTATAGTGTAGGAGAGAAAACCTGTATAAACCAGGTATCCTGTAGAAGGCAAAGAAACCTGTGTAAACCAGGTATACTGTCGAAGAGGAAACCTCTGTGTAAACCACATCCAGTGAAGCCTCTAGCTTCACTGTGTCCAGACACTGGAGTCTAATATACTGGCTACTAGTAAACCCGACATACCCGGGGTCAACCCAGGCATCGAGGTTCATAAGCACTTGCCTATTTGTGGTTGCAGGGGTCGAGTCACAGCTCCTGGCCTAGGGTCTCTGTTATCTCACTAACTTCTTCACTGTGAACAATTCTCCGCTCCAACCACAGTTCTATATGACCCTTGTGGTTTTTAGCACTTAGTTTTGATTGTAATAATAATAATAACTACGGTAATATTTTTGTTTAGGCTAAAACAAGTGTAGGCTCGAGGGGCAATGTTACTTCCGTTTCGTTCAATTATTCACAAACTACACACTGGGCCCTTCGGAACTTTCAAAGTAAAAATATTTTCTGATATTGTATTAGAATTTAATTGTTTTCCTATACATACATACTGTAGTGTGATTTTTTGTAAATGCAATTGAAAAAATGCATTCAAAGGTAAATAGAGTACAGCCTCTCCTCACTTAGTGATGTACTCGTTTACCGACGCCTCGGACTTACGACGGGCTCTCTGACCAGTATTCATACCTGGAAGCTTATTTAGCATCCTGGAGCGGATTTCTTCTATTCTGTATATTTCAATATACAGTACACTACTGTATAAACATTTAAAAGTATACCAGAAATTTTATAAAGGTGCAAAGGTGACATTAAAACAATATCATATGCTCCTCACTTAGCGACGAATTTGTTTAACGACAGGGTCTTAGGAACGGAACTCCATCATTAAGTGAGGAGAGGCTGTATTATGAAGGCCTTTTCCCTGGGCATTAAATTTTTGGAAGACTCTTTCATCCATATTTTGAATATTCAATTTCTTTATATACTTTTTCAATCATATTTTGGGTATTCAATTTTTATGTACTTTTTTAATTGCCTTCACAAAAAAAAATTACACTTATGATAAAGTTTTGTTTTAATAATAATATTACTAATACAGTGGTCCCTCGGTTTTCGTCGAAAATTCGTTCCAGAATGCTGCTCAAGTGCCATTACCGAACGAATTTACTTCCTTAAGAAATAATGTCACGTAGGTTAGTCTATTTCAGACCCCCAAAAATACACTTGCAACAGCACTTACGAAAATACACTTACATAAATGTTCGAGTTTGGAGATGCACGAAAACCGAGGGACCACTGTACAGTGGTACCTCAACATACGAGCAGCTCCCAACTCGAACAATTATGTAAGTGTATTTTTGTAAGTGCTTTTATAAGTGTATTTTTGGAGATCTGAAACGGATTAATCTAATTTACATTATTCCTTATTGGAAAAAATTAATTCGGTATCAGCACTTGAACAGCATTCTGGAACGAATTATGCTCGTAACTCGAGGTACCACTGTATCTTTATTTCTACAAGTTTAAAGGTTCAGTATTAGCATAACCTCTCTGTGAGTACTTCATTATCATCACAGATGGGTGGTAATGATGTTTGAGCCAAAGAAGGGGAACATAGCTCCAAAATCCTTGGATCTATAGTCCTTCATCTGGCATGAAGAACCTGAGTGCTTCAGTCTTTAATTTTGAGGAAATATATTTAGTTATATATTTTTTTTTATAATTTTTCAGTTATTTGACTTTTTGAGTCAAGATGATATATTTGTTTCTCTAGCTTAGTATTAAAAAATTATTACAGTACGTACATATTAGTAATTTAAAATTTTGTGTATTATATACATGTACTGTATTATATTTTATTATTTTTGCAGATTAGTATAATTGAAGCCTCAGTATAAGAGACTAAAAAGGGCACAGGGTGTCCATTTATGGGAAGCCTATCAACACATACACTACCAGTAATAGACAAAAAGAATAAATTTGGATATTGTTCCAGGCACAATACCATGACTGCAACAATACCCAAATAACCCGCACATAAGGGAAAGGAAACTCACGATGACGTGGATCATTAAATAGTCACTCGCTAGTTAATACTATACTACATGTTTGGAGGGACATCTAAACTGTTGTATCTGAGCGTCTCTGCAAAGACAGTGATTATGTATGAGTGATGGTGACAGTATTGAATGATGAAAGTTTTTTCTTTCTTTTTGGGTCACCCCGCCTCGGTGGGAGACAGCCGACATGTTGAAAACAAATAAAATGTTTTTGTTCTGCTAGCTTGTTAGTTTATTGGTAAATACCTGTTCGTAATTAACTTTTTTGTAGCTACAAGAGCAGAGTTATGCTCTTGGTTTCCTGTCTTCAGTAGTTTGTTCATCATATAATTTTCAAAAAAATCTGATGGTTGTAGCACATTCTATTTCCTCTTGTAATTCATATCATTGATCTACCATACTGTGAAGAAAAAGTTCCCAGTACAGTTACTCTTACAGTATCTCTTCAACTCCATTTTTTTAATCGGTATACAACTGTGTCCTCTTGTGATGTCAATTTTCAAATTAATATATACTACTTATGTTGCAGATTCTTCCATACTGCACTGCTTTAACAAGCAAGCAAGCACCTGAAGAGAATGCGAAATTTTACGATTCTTCAGCAAATGGAATGCCATTTTCTCAAAATGAAAAAGACAGCATATTAAAAATTATCAATAATGCCTCGGCCAAAGATCTCGCAAGGTTGAAAATCACCAAAGGCACCATTGTCAAGTTGATGAAGAGGAAGACTGAAGTTGGCACATTTCACGACATATCTCAGCTATGTGACATTGCTGGTATACCAACAAAATCGGTTGAAAATCTTTGCGCATTAGTGTTAGGAAATAATACGATAAATATTTGTACTAACGAGCTGCCCAACAGTGATTTTAATGGTGATTTACACCACGACAGCAGCCATGACTTCAGTATTATATACAAGAAACGTCTAGTAAAGCCGAAGATAAGTCCCCATATGAGGAAGGTAACTCTTTCATTTTTTTTTTTTTTTTATAATTCCATCCATTGAATTATTTTGGGTTTAATGAATTTTGGAATGCAAATATACGTAATTTGTCTTGTCAATGATTATTAACAATACAGTGGACCCTTGCTATTTGAACATTCTTCATTCCAGAATGCTGTTCAAGTGCTGTTACCAAACGAATTTATTCCCATAAGGAATGATGTAAATTAGATTAGTCCATTTCAGACCCCCAAAAATACACTTATAAAAGCACTTACAATAATAAACTTACATAAAAGGGCGAGTTTGGAGTGTTCGAATAGTGAGGGTCCACTGTATTGCATTCTAGGTTAAGATATGGATCAGGTGAAATGTCATGTATAAACACTGTAAATGTGTATGTATTTGCAATTGCATTTAAATGTGTATTTGCAATTTCATTTAAATGTGTATTTGCAATTGCATTTAAATGTGTATTTGCAATTGCATTCAGATGTATATTTGCAGTTGCATTTAAGTGTATATTTGCAATTGCATTTAAATGTGTACATATTTGCAATTGCATTTTAACTTCAATATTCAATTGTACTTTACTGCTCTCTTAACACCTCTACCTCTTCCACTTCTATCATTTCTTTCATCTCTGTATTGTATCACTGAATGATCTGCCTGGGTGGGGATATTTGCAGTTTTGAACTGTATTATCAGCACGCCCCTGGCAAGACAGTGATGGAGTGAATGATGGTGAGTGTGTTTCTGCTTTTTTGGGTCACCCTGCCTCAGTGGGAGACGGCCAGTGTGTTACAAATAAAGGTGAGACAGGTGCGGGGCAAGATTTATTGTGGTAATATTTCACTGTAAAACTCTATTAAGTCTTGTTAAAACTCTACATGGAGTAAAATCTTGTCACAGTAACAACTTGCTCTGCACCTGCTCTTTCCTAACTTCTGTACTTTTCCACATCTGTAAGGAACAAAAGGGCAATAATATGACTGGAACAACACACAGATAACCCATAGAAGAGAGGAGCTTACCATGACGTTTCAGTCTGACTTGGACCATTTGGACTTTGTAAATGGTCCGCCTGGTAAAAGGACACAAGTGCAACTAATGTGACATTTTATTGTGGCAACATTTTACTCTCCAGGAACTTTATCAAGCCGGCATTTTTGTGCTTAACAATACTATTTCATATAAACTACACTTTGTATACTACACAAAGAAATAAAAATTTGATTTGATTTTATTTGATATCAACGTATTATTTATGTCTGTCCCTGTTCATTTTATTTTTAACACACTGTTTGTCTTCACACTATCACTATCTTGCCAGAGGCGCATGTATATGGCAGTTTAGATGTCCCTCCAAATAGCAAATATCTCTTAACTCTTCCTTTAAAGTACAGGCACTGTACTTCCCACATATTGTTGTAAATTTCTTGGGCTGTCTCATTCTTCATACCCTCTCAGGGAGGTGCTTTGACTCAAATGAGGGGCTCTTGATCCAAGGAATTGGACATATCCTCCCTTTCCTTGGATTGAACTTGATTGCCTCTCATTCCCCAAGCACTGTAAGACTTCTACAAGTTTAACATTTCCCCATAAATTTAATATTTATAATAATTATAATTATTTGGGATTTGAGCTGGTGGAGTGTGAGCAGGGTAATCAGGGAAACAGGTTAGCTGGACTTGAGTCCTGGAGGTGGGAAGTACAGTGCCTGCACTCTGAAGGAGGGTTAGAGATATCTACTGTTTGGAGGGACATCTCAATTGTCATATCTGCATGCTGCTGGCAAGACAGTGATAGTGTGAATGATGGTGAAAGTGTTTCTTTTTCGGGTCACCCTGCCTCGGTGGGAGACGACCAGCATGTTAAAATAACAATAATAATAATAATAATAATAATAATAATAATAATTATTCCCTACAGTGTCAGTATACAAGAATTGCTCCTTTATGTCTTAACCCTTTCAGGGTCCAGAGGCCAAGAATTTAAAAAAAGAATTTAAAAAAAAAAAAAAATTATTTTTTCGTATGAAATGATAGAGAATCTTTTTCTGAAGGTAATAAAACAAAAAGTACGAAATTTGATGGAAAATTGACAAAATTATGATCTCGCGAATTTTGATGCGTCAGCGATATTGCCGACTTTGACTCCCATTTTAGGCCAATTACATTATTCCAGTTGACCAAATTCTTAGCTATTTTGCTAGTATTACTTCTATTCTATCGATTGAGCACAAGAAATCGCCTAGTCAACTGTTTCAACTACAAAATAAAGTGATCGGAAATTGGTAATTTAGCCAATTTAACACAAAGTTCAAAATATTCCAATTTCAAAATAGGGTGCAGAATAAACAATGCAGGCATTCCTGGCACTAAACTAACATTTCCTCTGTTCATTAGTTACGTTTTCAGTCTTTACAAATGAATTCCATTTTGATTTTTAATTCACATAATGAATTTTTATTCAAACCAAAAAATGAAAGATTTACTGTTATGCAATATTGTAATAATTGTATAAATAATATCACCACATTTGTGAATGTATATTAGACCCACTAGCTGGCGCGTATTAGACGTGTGAGGTCATTTGTTTACTCTTGAATATTGGCAAAAATTTAACATTTCCACTACTTTGAGCTCAGTTTCAAGCCATTTCCAGTATTAAAACCAATCAAAATCATCTCTATTTATGTAATATGTCTTCCATTCTATCAAATGAGACCAAGAAATCGCAAATACAACTATAAAAAACATATGAAAAAACACTGCAAAGTCGCTGTTTTAATCGAAAATTACGGTCTCAGTTTTTTTTCTCTCATTATGCACTGTGTGCTGCAGGATTTGTTTTATGTGGTGCACACTTACCACATAGATGTATTCTCTCATATCTAGGCCCAAATTTACCGCTCATAGCTTATCTGAGTGAGCTGAGCTCATGGCGTAGAACTATGGTTTGGACCCTCTACTCAAAGCCGTAGAACTATGGCACAGACCCTGAAAAGGTTAAAATGTACATTACTCTACAGGGTGTTGAGACGGTAGTGTCCCTGCATGTAACAGCTGGATTCTTAGCTTGGACCAAATTTGATCATAGGGGTCAAGTACTGGATCTCTCCAGTGAGGAACTACTCAACGCAGATTCACGTTTTCATGCCCTAAGGATTTATGAAGTGGTAAAGATTTTAAGTTTTATGTGTATAATTTAAGTCTATAGTCCTTGAACTAGACCTCACAATTTTGACTATCAATGCCATCTGGGGAGATGAATCCTCACATAGATTTTCTTTGTCTCTAGTTTCAGAAAATGTATGAGAGGATTGTGAAGCTCTTTGACTTTTCTGTTTTATAACCTTGTGTTTTGAGGCACTCATAGTTTCTTCCAGTTTCTTATTTCTGTGGTATCATCCTTGTGTTTGAGTGCTCATAAAATGTTTATTATTTTTTTTTATTAACACATCGGCCGATTCCTACCAAGGCAGGGTGGCCCGAAAGAGAAAAACTTTCATCATCATTCACTCCATCACTGTCTTGCCAGAGGGGTGCTTTACACTACAGTTATAAAACTGCAACATTAACACCCCTCCTTCAGAGTGCAGACACTGTAGTTCCCATCTCCAGGACTCCAGTCCGGCCTGCCGGTTTCCCTGAATCCCTTCATAAATGTTACTTTTCTCACACTCCAACAGCACATCAAGTATTAAAAACCATTTGTCTCCATTCACTCCTATCAAATACGCTCACACATGCTTGCTGGAAGTCCAAGCCCCTCGCACACAAAACCTCCTTTACCCCCTCCCTCCAACCTTTCCTAGGCCGACCCCTACCCCGCCTTCCCTCCACTACAGATTTATACACTCTCGAAGTCATTCTGTCTCGTTCCATTCTCTCTACATGTCCGAACCACCTCAACAACCCCTCCTCAGCTCTCTGGATAATAGTTTTGGTAATCCCACACCTCCTCCTAATTTCCAAACTTAGAATTCTCGGCATTATATTCACACCACACATTGACCTCAGACATGTTTATTATTCAAGATAATTCATTACAGTTTTAAGGAATATTTCATATTGAAGTGTTATGAATCTTCTTAAAAAATCTACAGAAATGGAAAAAAAATTAATGTTAAATATTTCTAGATAAGTTATTAAAATTTTCAGGAATGTTTTGTCACAAAGTATTTTGTAACTGCCTAAAAATATTAGAGAGAGAGAGACAGAAAGAAAAAGAGAGAGAATGAATGAATGAATCATTTTCTTGATTACTATAGGTGGACAGTCTGCACATATCTATACACCTGTACAGTTTCTTGTACAAACCCTCACCAGTAGATCCAGCAGAGGCTGAGGTGCTGGTTGGCTTGCATTCTGTCTAGTATCAACTGCTGACCTCCATCTTGGGTTTCCATCTTCCGACCATGACCATCAGGGCTTGAAACTTTTAAATCTCTTTAGACAACCTGATAGTTTGCTGAGCATGTTTCTCTAGACCAGGGGTGGGCAAACTTTTCAGTGCAGGGGCCACATTCAGAATTTGCGGGTAACGTGTTAATGTTCCACAATATTAATTGGCAACGCCAATTAATATTGTGGAACATTTTGTCCCCAAATAACATGAGTATATGACTTGATCTTGGCGGGCTGCATGGAAACCTTTGGCAGGCTGTAGTTTGCCCACCGCTGCTCTAGACAATCTCTGTGCAGTGATAGTTGGTGATTTTCCCTTTCATTCTTACATAAATATCCTGTACATAGGAGTATGAAACTTATGATGATGTTTCAGTATAACTTGGACCGTTAATTAGTCTCATATCATCCTTCACAGCAGAGGAGACATCTTCCCATTCCTTGCAAACACACCAACAATGTCACATCCAATATATGCACAGAACCCAATCGGTTCTTGACTACATGTCTTCCAACTGTATTTGCAGTATTTCTTATGTCAACAACCTTTGTTCTAATCTTTTTACCACATTTTTTATACAAAGAGGCACCCATGGAGTCAGAAAATGCTAAGATCCATAATGAAAACATCATTGTCATCACATGATTCATTCTTGGCAGGCAGGCACTGCATGAAGTAGTGCCTGGTCATTACTTCCTCTTCCATGCATTATAATTTACCAACTTTGTGATTTCTTTCTGTCAGCCTTGTAGCACTTGCCTTCACAAGTTAAATACATAAAGGCATTTTCCATCCGGTTTATCTGTATACATGTACTTTGAAGAATCCCACTCACAAACTATAAATTAGAAACATAATTAGCTATTTGTTTTGAACACATTTAAGAAATCTCAATTGTTGCACAGTCTTGGATCCTGTAATGTGTTACAACCATAGGTCAGATTCTTCTCTGTCCAGTCTCTCATGGTTCTTCATAGAAAATTCAATATAAACATTAAATAAAATATGTGTGTTAGTATGTATCTCCTTCAAGGCCACAGATAATGCTCTCAAAGTGATGTTGAAACTCTTCTGGTCACCAGGAATTTTGTGACTTATGTCATCAAATATCATAGCAGCATTTGTTATGTGATACATTGGAGAGACAAAGTTTTGGAATGAAAATATAACTTCCTTGTTGGTTTTCTATAATGAATCTTCAATTGTTAATAAGGTCCAAGTGGACAAGTTGGAATTTCAATCATCTGAAGACTTTTATTTTTTTTTTATACAGGGTTTTACAAAGTTAGGTTAAGGTCCCTAAATTTATTTACAACCTAAGAGCTTCTCATAAGAATGATTTGACTGAGAGTTTTGTCTGCTTTCATTGCTACTTTACCTCCATTTACAGTGTAACTGTTTTTTTGTGCAGATTACCGAAGGTCTTCAGCTTCTTCAGCTTTAGAAGGTATTGAAAATTCTTTGGTTGATGCATTGAAACACAAGATTATAATACAGAGAAGGCAAAGAGCAACACAATGCTATCATATGTTTTGAAACTGCAGATTTTTTTTTTATTAACATGCTGGATGTCTTCCACTGAGGCAGGGTGGGAAGCTAGAGTTACATGTAAGATTAATAAAAACATAGTGAAAATTCATTACTCCAGATGGTATTGGCCAGCTTATCTAGCTTGTGGCCTTGTTAGAAATTTTTCTTGAAATTGAGGCTGTTTGCTTTTATAAATTGCATATATAAAAGTAATGTATAACCACTGAACTGACAAGTGTTTTGTGAATTATATTACTGATAAGCATATGCAAGTAATCAAAATAAATTCAAACATTAGGTTGCGGAAGTTGTGAAGAGGATACCTCCAGCTGATCTTTATGTGTGGGAAGAACAGGGTAACTATGGCTATCTGCAGAAAGCTTCAATTGGCACTCTCATCATTGCTCTGCAACTAGCACAGGTAAGGGTTTAATACACAGATAACCTACATGTGGGAGAATGAAACTTGTGATGATGTTTCAGTCCAACTTGCACCAAAAATGCTCTGCATAACTATGGGCTTTCTACATGCACAAGTAAATGTCACCCATCTCTGTACAAATATTCTTTCGTGCTGAAATAAATCTTTGTCTTAAAGATTAAAGATTCTTTATCTCAGCATGAAACAATGTCTGTACATAGATGGGTGACATTTAGGTGTGCATGCAGAAAGCCCCTTAGTATGCAGAGCATTTCAGGTAAACTTAAGCCTATCATAAGGCTAATAAAGCAATAACTAATTGATTGCTTATATATAAATTCTCTAAGTGGTAGTGTATTGTTCCAGTCATGGTATTGTGCCTTTTTTTATTCTCTACATGTCTGAACCACCTCCACAACCCCTCCTCAGCCCTCTGGATAATAGTTTTGGTAATCCCACACCTCCTCCTAATTTCCAAACTACGAATTTTCTGCATTATACTCACACCACATATTGCCCTCAGACACAACATCTCCACTGCCTCCAGCCTTCTCCTTGTTGCAACATTCACCACCCATGCTTCACACCCATATAAGAGCATTGGTATAACTATACTCTCATACATTCCCCTCTTTGCTTCCATGGACAAAGTTCTTTGTCTCCACAGACTCCTCAGTGCACCATTCACCTCTTTCCCCTTATCAATTCTATGATTCACCTCATCTCTCATAGACCCATCTGCTGAGACGTCCACTTCTAGATATGTATCTAAATACATTCACCTCCTCCATATTCTCTCCCTCCAATCTGATATCCAATCTTTCGTTACCTAATTTTTTTGTTATCCTCATCACCTTACTCTTTCCTATACAGTGGACCCCCGAGTTTCGTAAAAACTTCACTCCTGAAGTCTGCTCAAGTGCCATTACCGAACGAATTTACTCCCTTAAGGAAAAATGTCACGTAGATTAGTCTATTTCAGACCCCCAAAAATACTTTTCCACAAGCACTTACAATATTATACTTACATAAATGTACGATTTCCGGGGTTTACGAAACTCGGGGGTCCACTGTACAGTCATCCCTCGGTTTTCGATTTTAATCCGTTCCAGATGGATCGGCTAAAACCAAAATCGGCGAAAACCAAAACTATTTTCCCTATAAGAAATAATGAAAATTCAATTAATCCGTTCCAGAAACCCAGAAGTTTGGAAAAAAAAAATTGGGGGCCTTAAAGATAGATTTACATGCACAAATGAATGAACTCTATGTGGCACTTACCTTTATTGAAGACTGATGTTGCTGGATGGAAGAGAGGGAGGAGTGGAGAGGAAGAGACCCTATTTTTGGAAGGGGAATCCTTCCATAAGGAATTTAGGTACCAAGTCCTTATCTGGGGTCACTTCCCTGCATGCCTGCTACACTCCCTGCATACCTGCTACACTCCTGCATACCTGCTACACTCCATGCATACCTGCTACACTCCCTGCATACATGCTACACTCCCTGCATTCATGCTACACTCCCTGCATACATGTTACACTCCATGCATACCTGCTACACTCCCTGCATACCTGCTACACTCCCTGCATACCTGCTACACTCCCTGCATACATGCTACACTCCCTGCATACATGCTACACTCCCTGCATACCTGCTACACTCCCTGCATACCTGCTACACTCCCTGCATACCTGCTACACTCCCTGCATACATGCTACACTCCCTGCATACTGCTACACTCCCTGCATACCTGCTACACTCCCTGCATACCTGCTACACTCCCTGCATACATGCTACACTCCCTGCATACATGCTACACTCCCTGCATACATGCTACACTTCCTGCATACCTGCTACACTCCCTGCATACATGCTACACTCCCTGCATACCTGCTACACTCCCTGCATACATGCTACACTCCCTGCATACATGCTACACTCCCTGCATACCTGCTACACTCCCTGCATACATGCTACACTCCCTGCATGCCTGCTATACTCTTAAACTCCATCGTGTTTCTCACTTTCTTTACCAAAGGACTGACACTAGGAGCTTTCTTTGGGCCCATGGTAGCTTATTTAGTAGTCACACACAATAATCAAGGGCCAAAAACAATGAATTGTTAATAAATGTTTTGTATGAACTCCTGGGGTGATGTTCACTCAAGCATAAACAATGCTAGACTGCGTGACAATGTGCGTGGGAGGTGCTTGGGGGTGCGTGGGTGGCGGGCCTACGGCCTTTGTATGTGCGCGGCACTGGTTGACAGGTCCCATACGGTCGGCAAAAACTAAGACAATCGGCGAAAACTGAGACAAATTTTCCCTGAAAAAAGTCAGCGAAAACCAAAATCGGCGAAAACTGGGACAATCGAAAACCGAGGGATGACTGTACAGCCTCTCCTCACTTAGCGACGTACTCATTTACCGATGCCTCAGACTTACGACGGGCTCTCAGACCAGTATTCATACCTAAATAATTTATATTAGAGCTGATTTCCTCAATTCTGTTTATTACAATATATACAGTACACTACTGCATAAACATTTAAATATATACCAGAAATGTTATAAATGGTGCAAAGATGACATTAAAACAATATCAAAGATGGTTGACACAAACCCACTACTACCATTATAGTATGCTCCTCACTTAGCGATGAATTCGTTTACCGACGTGGTCTTAGGAACGGAACTCCATCGTTAAGTGAGGAGAGGCTGTATTCACTTTTAATTTCTTTCTTTTACATACCCTACCAAACTCATCCATCAACCTCTGCAACTTCTCTTCAGAATGTCCCAAAAGCATAGTGTCATCAACAAAGAGCAACTATGACAACTCCCACTTTGTGTTAGATTCTTTATCTTTTAACCCCACACCTCTTGCCAACACCCGAGCATTCACTTCTCTTACAACCCCATCTATAAATATATTAAACAACCATGATGACATCACATATCCTTGTCTAAGGCCTACTTTTACTGGGAAACAATCTCCCGCTCTCCTACATTCTCTAGCCTGAGCCTAATTATCCTTGTAAAAACTCTTCACTGCTTTCAGTAACCTACCTCCTATTCCATACATTTGCAACATCTGCCACATTGCCCCCCCATCCACCCTGTCATACGCCTTTTCCAAATCCATAAATGCCACAAAAACCTCTTTACCCTTATCTATATATACTGTTCACCTATATGTTTCACTGCAAGCACTTGGTCAACACGCCCCTACCCTTCCTAAAACCTCCTTGTTCATCTGCTATCCTACTCTCTGTCTTACTATTAATTCTTTCAATAATAACTCTGCCATACACTTTACCAAGTACAGTGGAACCCCGACTTACGATGTTATCATCTTACGTTATTTTCGATAACCGATATTTATAACGTAAGAAATTTGTTTGTGACTTACGATGTTTGCTTCGTTTACCGACATTCGTCCGGACCTGTCCGCTTGGCGCCCAGCTGAGCGCGCACTCCAGGGAGCGTCAGTGCTATTGTTTACAAGCGAGAGCGACCACCCACCCACACCCACGCATTCATACCAGTATATTGTCATTATTCCACTGTTTTTAGTGCTTGCAACTGCTAAATAAGCTACCATGGGTCCAAGGAAAGATCCTAGTGCTAAGCCTGTGGTAAAGAATGTGCAGGGAGTGAAGCATTTATGCAGGGAGTGTAGCATTTATGCAGGGAGTGTAGCAAGGATGCAGGGAGTGTAGCAGGGATGCAGGGAGTGTAGCAAGGATGCAGGGAGTGTAGCAAGGATGCAGGGAGTGTAGTAGGCATGCATGGAGTGTAGCATTCATGCAGGGAGTGTAGCATTCATGCAGGAGTGTAGCATTCATGCAGGGAGTGTAGCATTCATGCAGGGAGTGTAGCATTCAAAGAAAAGGCCAGTAACCCCAGAAAGAACTTGGTACCTGCAGTGTTAATGGAAGGGGATTCCCTTCCAAACACTAGCATACTACTCCACCTTCTCCCTCCTCCCGTCCTCCACACATCAACAACTCTTCAATAAATGTAAGTGACATGTTATTGTACAATATTTGCATGTGTATTTATGTATTCTTTATTCAATTATTTATTATTTAAGGTCCAAAAGTTCTAAAAAATATTTATTTAACTACTTTTGGAAGTCTTGGACGGATTAAATTTATTTCATTATTTCTTATGGTAGAAAATTGATTCGCTTTAACGATTGTTTCTTAAATATGCCCTCTCTGTACGGATTAATATCATAAGTAACTGCTACCACTGTATACTCAACAGACTTATTCCCCTATAATTTTTGCACTCTCTTTTGTCCCCTTTGCCTTTATACACTAATAATAATAATGACATATTCTTCTTTTTGACAGATCAGAGGGATAATAGCAGCCATGTTGAACTTCAGACATGATGGTACAGCTGACCATCTAATATATGTGCACCAGACTTTGGTCAACAAATTATTTAAGCTTAATGTAAGTTTTTTTTGTAACTTTGATGTATAAAATTATTTGTATAATGTATAGTCAAAGTTTATTTCCACATGATTGCATGCAGAAAGCCCATGGTTATACAGAGCATTTTTGGGTAAGCTTAAGCCTTACTTTAGACTACAAGGGCAAAAACATTACATATCATAAACACAGATTAAGTTGTAATAATCTAGGTATAGTAGGTTGGTAGACAGCAACAGCCCAGGGAGGTACTACCGTCCGTCCTACCAAGTAAGTGTAAAATGGAAGCCTGTAATTGTTTTACATGATGGTAGGATTGCTGGCGCCTTTTTTTCTGTCTCATAAACATGCAAGATTTCAGGTACATCTTGCTACTTCTACTTACACTTAGGTCACACTACACTTGCATGTACGAACATATATATACACACCTGGTTTTTTTTCTATTTTCTTACTAGTTTTTGTTCTGGTTTATTTCCTCTTATTTCCATGAGAAAGTGGAACAGAATTCTTCCTCCTTAAGCCATGCTCGTCATAAGAGGCAACTAAAATGCTGGGAGCAAGGGGTTAGTAACCCCTTCTCCTTTATACGATACTAAATTTAAAAAGAGAAACTTTTGTTTTTCTTTTTGGGCCACCCTGCCTCAGTGGGATATGGCCGGTGCGTTGAAAGAAGAAGTTGTAATAAACAACGTCAATGAATAAACAACAATATGGATAGGGGGCACGAACTGTGGCTAGTAAATTGACAGTCTGATGCTGTACCATCTTCACTTCCAGGCTTACAGGTTACATTTGGAACCAGTACTTACACTGCAATATTCCGTCAGAGTTCAATTGGGTTACAGATGGTGCCTCTGATGGAGTATAGTACAGTGGTACCTCGACTTACGATGGTCCCCAAACTCACCCTTTTATGTAAGTTTATTTTTTTAAATGCTTTTGTAAGTGTAATTTTGGGGGTCTAAAAGGACTAGTCTATTTTACAACATTTCTTAAGGAGATAAATTCGTTTGGTAATGGCACTTGAACAGCATTCTGGAATGAAAAAATATCGTAAGTCGAGGTACCACTGTACTGTTAAGTAGTGTTTACATTAAAGCATATATGTGAACAGTATTTAGATAAAGTTAGGGAAGTTTTCATTGCATTTACGGATTTAGAAAAAGCATATGATAGAGTGGATAGGGGAGCAATGTGGCAGATGTTGCAAGTGTATGGAATAGGTAGTATGTTACTGAATGCTGTAAAGAGTTTTTATGAGGATAGTGAGGTTCAGGTTAGGGTGTGTAGGAGAGAGGGAGATTAGTTCCCGGTAAAAGTAGGTCTTAGACAGGGATGTGTGATGTCACCATGGTTGTTTAATATATTTATAGATGGGGTTGTAAAAGAATTAAATGCTAGGGTGTTGGGGAGAGGAGTGGGATTAAATAATGGGGAATCAAGTTCAAAATGGGAGTTGACACAGTTACTTTTTGCTGATGATACTGTGCTTATAGGAGATTCAAAAGAAAAGTTGCAAAGGTTAGTGGACGAGTTTGGGAGGGTGTGTAAAGGTAGTAAGTTGAAAGTGAACAAAGATAAGAGTAAGGTGATGAGGGTATCAAACGATTTAGATAAAAAAAAATTGGATATCACATTAAAGAGAGGGAGTATGGAAGAAGTGAATGTTTTCAGATATTTGGGAGTTGACTTGTCAGCAGATGGGTATATGAAGGATGAGGTTAACCATAGAATTGATGAAGGTAAAAGGGTGAGTGGTGCGTTGAGGTATCTGTGGAGACAAAAAATGTTATCTATGGAGGCAAAGAAGGGAATGTATGAAAGTATAGTGGTACCAACACTCTTATATGAGTTCTGGAAATGGGAAGTACAATGCCTGCACTTTAAAGGAGGGGTCTGGGATAGTGAGAGTTTGGAGGGACTAATTCTAAACTGTAGTATCTGAATGCCTCTGCAAAGACAGTGATTATTTATGAGTGAGGTGAAAGTGTTGAATATTGATGAAAGTATTTTCTTTTTGGGGATTTTCTTTCTTTTTGGGTCACCCTGCCTTGGTGGGAGACGGCCGACTTGTTGAAAAAAAAAAAGTAGTACGTACGTATTAGTTTTGTCTCCTTCCCCTTGTAAGCCTGGTGGTGAAGACAGTAGAGCGTCAGACTGTCAATTTACAGTCCGCAGTCTATGCCCCCCATCCATTTTGCTATTTATTCATTACATATCATGTATAGGGACTCCATTTTAAACCAAAAACTCAGACACCTAATAAAAGTTCTTGGAAGGCCTATCTCTCCATGAAATCAGGGTAATTTTTGAGTACAACAATGAGGTCACTCAGATAACACAATTTTACATATACAGTGGACCCTCGCTATTCGAACACTCCAAAACTCACCCTTTTATGTAAGTTTATTATTGTAAGTGCTTTTATAAGTGTATTTTTGGGGATCTGAAATGGACTAATCTAATTTACATCATTCCTTATGAGAATAAATTCGTTTGGTAACAGCACTTGAACAGCATTCTGGAATGAGGGTGAGTTTTGGAGTGTTCGAATAGCGAGGGTCCACTGTACATACAGTGGAACCCAGATTTCGTACTGCTCCCAGCTCGAACAATTATGTAAGTGCATTTTTGTAAGTGCTTTTGTAAGTGTATTTTTGGGGTCTGAAACAGACTAATCTAATTTACATTCATCCTTGTGGGAACAAATTCATTCGGTAACGGCACTCGAACAGCCTTCTGGAAAGAATTACGTATTGACGAAATCCGGGGGTCCACTGTAGATTATAGTGGGACACCAGGGCAGAGCTCTGAAAAATAACTGAAACCAGGAAGAATAGGATCTCTGAAACCAGAAAGAATGGGATCTCTGAAACCAGGAAGATTGGTATCCCTGACACCAGGAAGAATGGGATCTCTGAAACCAGGAAGATTGGTATCCCTGACACCAGGAAGAATGGGATCTCTGAAACCAGGAAGAATGGGATCTCTGAAACCAGGAAAAATGGTATCCCTGACACCAGGAAGAATGGTATCCCTGACACCAGGAAGAATGGTATCCCTGACACCAGGAAGAATGGTATCCCTGACACCAGGGAGAATGGTATCCCTGACACCAGGAAGAATGGTATCCCTGACACCAGGAAGAATGGGATCCCTGACCATGTGTCATAATCACCAAGTTAGTCAACAAATGTGGAAACTTTTGTTGAATAATGAGCCTGAATAAAAGAAATCATTTAATACAGTGGTACCTTGACATACGAGCAGCTCCCAACTCGAACAATTATGTAAGTGTATTTCTGTAAGTGCTTTTGTAAGTGTATTTTTGGGGGTCTGAAACAAATTAATCTAATTTACATTATTCCTTATGGGAATAAATTCGTTCAGTATCGGCACTCGAACAGCCTTTTGAAACGAATTAAGTTTGTAACTCAAGGTACCACTGTACTTTCATTTAGCTACTGTAAATAAAGTCACTATGGTTATAATTAGTAACCTCAATTTTTAAAGGGGATGGAAGGGTAAGCCAGTGGAAGGCCTCGATCAGATGACCAAAAGCTGCAGCGGCGGGTCATCATATGACTAAGACCCGCATCAGGAAGCACTTGTCCTGTTTCCTGATGAATGTTACATAACCTACTGTAAATTATTATTTTCAAAATATTTTTGAAAAGTACACAAATAACCCTCACATGGGAGAGAGAAGCTTATGATGACATTTCGGTCCGACTTGGACCATTTACAGAGTCACAGTATTGTGCCTTTTTGTACTTTATTAGAAAGAATTGAAACCTAAGTTGAGCAGCATATGCAGTTGATCAATGAGACATTTGTGCAATGCTTGTGTATCCAGAATAAAGATACCCAAATATTACACAAGTGTCTAATTTATCAACACAAGTGTCTAATTTATAAACTTGTCTGTTTTCCTAAACCATTTGCTCAAGCATATGCAGTTACTTCTGTTTCTATGCAGGTTTAAGGAAAATGAGCTTTTAGCGATTTTCAGCAGTATAATACCTGATAATATTAATATCTTTATTCCTACAAGTACATGTACAAGGTATATAGGCCCAGCTGACATCAGTGACATAATACTACAGTGGACCCCCGAGTTTCGTAAAAACTTCACTCCTGAAGTCTGCTCAAGTGCCATTACCGAACGAATTTACTCCCTTAAGGAAAAATTCACGTAGGTTAGTCTATTTCAGACCCCCAAAAATACACTTCCACAAGAACTTACAAAATTATACTTACATAATTGCACGATTTCCGGGGTATTCGTTAACCGAGGGTCCACTGTATATAGAAAGCACCTTGTTATGCAGAGCATTTCGAACAAATTAGGTCAGTTTTGTTTCCAGGATGCGACCCACACCAGTTGACTAATACCCAGGTACCTATCATACTGATGGGTTAACATGGACAGCAGGTGTCTTTAGGAAATACATCCTAATGTTTCCAGTACTCTTTCAATTAAATCTTTTATTATTTCTTCATTATACAGGCTGCTGGAGAGAGAGCCTCTAGCCTCAAATTGGCTGACAAGTTAATGGAAGGTAGACAAGTGATTGATTGGCTTCCACTCCTGTCGATCGAGAGTGATGTGCAAGAATTATATTTTTCACTCGAAAGCAGTTCCAGAAGATACGTGGCCATCTCTCTCTTCATCGGTGTAGCATTCCACCACGCTGCTCTACAACATAATCAAGATGCTATCAGAACTTTAATATAGATAATGAAGCCCTTGCTACTATACAATTATCAATAGACAATTGAAGGAAAGATGGTGAATGTGAATGTGTTTTCTTCTTTAGGCCACCCTGCCTTGGCAGGAGACAGCCATTGAATTAAAAAAATTATAGTCATAAAATACTCTAGATGTGTAATTCATGCTATGTTAATTATTATTAATATTTCAATTTCTCAGCATTCAGATTAAGGTGGAATTGTTAAAATGTTGAAACAACTTGTAAGATACCAGTCATTACCAGAAAGTGACTCACGAAATTGTAATAACACGATGGCAAACAAACCACAGAACAGGTTGGGATTTTAACCCATGGTGAGTGGTAAAACTCCAGGCCAGTGCATAAGCCGCTCAGCCAGCTGGCTTAATAAGATTCATCCAGTTAGGTATATTTTTATACGTACCTCATAAAGAGGACTCAATTGCCTTGGGTTCAAACCCATTCTGTTCCATGGTTTGATTACCAGAGAGTAAACAGGTTATCATTAAATACAGAGAAAATGAATTAAAGCTTCCAAAAAACTGAAAGAAATATCTTTGAAGTAGCAAGACAGTCTTGACATGTAGGAAAGAAAATACAGAGTTCAGTCTAATAAATGATGAAGAACCATAGGAAATAATAGAGAAGTCAGATAAGGTTACACATTTTCCAGCAGTGATGTAGTCTTCTCTCCTTGTGAACTAAAAAGTTCATATACATCAGAGTTTTTAAAAATCTACAAAGGTTTGGATGCATATGATAAGTTTTTATGTGACTGGGGTCATGACAGAAAAAAAAGGACGATTAATGACAAATACCTTGTTAGAGCAAAAATAAATTTATGTGTATTTTTAGTAGATTTTTCAACATGTTTAGTCAACAGTCTTCTGGAATATTATATTGTTTTCGACTACCTTACTGAAAATATATTTGAATATGCGTGTAACTGAATTAATTGATAATGAACCACTAACAATAATAATAATAAATTGATTTCTTTTCTGTAGTACACAGATAATGTAGTACAGTAGTTCCCCCCATATCCACGCGGGATACATCCCAAGGACCTGCCGTGGATACCAAAACCGTGGATAGTAGCAGACCTTATATATGTCCTATACATATCTATTATAAAGTTTAATTTATAAATTATGTACAATAAGTGGAGAATTATCACTTTTTCACTGATGGGAAGCACTTCACGGCTTCTCTTAGGCTTTAAAGAATTGCCATCTTCTCTACTTTTGTGCTCTGAGGTTATTATTATGCAAAATTCAGAGGTATTTTTGGGCCACAGTAAACCATGGATAACTGAAACCGCAGATACGGAATCAGTAGATACGGGAGTTCTACTGTATGCACGTAATAAAATATTGTTAGGAACAGAAGAAAGCCACTAGCTTGCGGTGTATTTTAGGCAGACTAACTGGTACTTGCTATAAATAATTTTTTGTGTATACTGTACAGTAATGCTATAATTTGAGAAAGTATTATGGAATACTGGCTGGCTGGTAATGATGATTGTAGTGGATAGAGAAAAGATTGTTTTGCTGTGATTGTACTATTGAGAATACTGTAACTTATGAATCCTTGGCTTCATATCAAGAAGTATAAATAATAGAAGTCCTCAGGTTGCTGTTGTTCTTGTCCATTGTTTCCAAATCAAGTGGATTTTGTCTCATATCACCAAAGTCTGTTTATAATATTTATTCAGCACCGGATCCCAACCAGTAGTCTTGTAATTAGTTCCATTTTTTTTTTTTTTTTTTTTAGAAAATTACATCTCAGGTCTGAGTAACAAAAATCTTCCCTAGGTTCTCACTGAGGTGAGAAATTAAACATGTTATTTTACCATAATTTTTTCAGAGTTGCTTGAAAAATGTATAGCTTTCTGTTATGCAGATAGGTAATGAATGTGTCCAGTGTCTGGTTCAATGACATCACATAAAAACACACTGTACTATAAAGATACATTACTTAAACTAAAAAATAAGAAATCTTCATATTGGTTTCAACTGGTTGCAATTAAGTATGGAGAAGACTCTGGCCAGGACCCGTCCTGGTGAACTTACCTGTACCTGTTCTGGTTGCAACTGCTGAGAGTGCCAATCTTTTTTTCTAACACCGGTCATCTCCCACCAAGGTAGGGTGATAAAAGAAGAAACACTTTCACTATCATTCACTCCATCACTGTCTTGCCAGAGGTGTGCTGAGACTACAGTTCCCGACTGCAACATATCTCCACCCTTTGTGTAAATAATGTTTGGAAAATGATAGTCGTGAGAATTTATTTTGTGGCATACATGGTTGTGTTCATGGTGACTATGCTCAGTATTGTCATCTGTTATGTATAAACAATTTAAAACTAATAAAATTCTTTCAACAGTGTTGCTGTGTATGAATCATTCCTTGATGCCAGCAAAGCTCTTGATCCAAGGAATTGGAGCTATCCTCCATAAAAAAAAAAATTAATATTGTCAAGAGAACACCTTCCACCTGAGCAAAAGAATGGAAAAATAAATAATAACTTGAGGAATAATAACCAAGATAATTTTCTAAGGATTTTAATTAAAATTAAGTAAAATAAAATTGGCCGCTGTGGTTCCAGTATGATGTTGAGACAGGAGTATCTTATGTCCAGGATGGTCTGTGATGTTTTAGAAGAAATGGTGTTGGTCATCCTGGGTGGCGGTGTTCATCCGATGTTCTGGAAATCCTGTTAATACTTGGTCGCAGAACCACACTTCGGATTTCAAAGAGATAATGAGTCGTTATGTCCCAAAATGTCCTGTGACAGTGATCTTGCTCCAAATACTAGTGTTTACCCTGGTTGACCAAGCCAGCAGCAGAGCTGATCAGAAGAGTGGAGGTGAAGTGATTCTCCAAACATCAATCCACACCAGGTAAGGTTAATACTACCAGGAGTAGAAATTAAAGCAAATCAGACCTGAGGAACTAAAGTTTAGCCTCAGCCCGCTAGATGGTAGTGCAGGCAGTAACACGCTAATGGTTCCTGGGTGTCTAAACAACCATAACCCCCACTTTTTAAGGGCTTTTCCCTCAATTATACAGTACCTACCATTCCCCAAGGAAAATAGTATGACCTACAGGTTTAGTGCTTCCTCATGTTAATAATAATAATCATCTAGTCTTGCACATTTGCTTTTACCTCATTTCCTTTACCATTTTATTTTAGTAATTAGTATTAATTGCTGATTGGAAAAGCATAGACAATTGTCTTGTCTATCAGAGTGCATACAGGATCCACTTCTGAAGTCTGAAGCGCCCGACACTCTCTTACTGATTGCCTCGCTGAAAGCCTTGCCTTTGACACAGACACTCTCTTTTGGCTTTTTAATTGAGGCTAACCTATTACACTAACTTTGATTTCAAAACTGATTTCATTTTCACCTGGCCTAACACCCACTCCCACTAACCTCCCTAACTTTGCACTCCCTTCCCTCTCACTCACTCTTGTACCTTTCATATTTTATATTCACATAGTCCTCCCTACAGCGCTGTATGACCCTTATGGGTTAAGCGCTTGATTTGATTATAATAATCCTCAAGGGAGGCTCCTTGATGCTGGTGAGGGGCTCTTGATCTAGGGAATTGGATCTGTGCTTCAGTTCCCCAAACTGAGCCTGAATGCCTTCTATATTCCCCTCCCCCCAAGTGCTGAATAATCCCTACAGGTTTAGCTCTCCCCCATCCCATAATTTGTAATCTTGTCTAGGCGCAATGTGTCCCCTACAGGTTTAGCGTAGGGGACAGCGGACCTGTGTAGTATAGACCAGCAGACCTGTGTAGCATGGTCCAGCAGACCTGTGTAGCATGGTCCAGCAGACCTGTGTACCATGGTCCAGCAGACCTGTGTAGCATGGTCCAGCAGACCTGTGTAGCATGGTCCAGCAGACCTGTGTACCATGGTCCAGCAGACCTGTGTAGCATGGTCCAGCAGACCTGTGTACCATGGACCAGCAGACCTGTGTAGCATGGACCAGCAGACCTGTCTAGCATGGTCCAGCAGACCTGTCTAGCATGGTCTAGCAGACCTGTGTAGCATGGACCAGCAGACCTGCGTAGCATGATCCAGCAGACCTGTGACCTATAGACCAGCAGACCTACTGCAGTGCGCCTGCCTTCTTATGTTCATATGAGAGTGAAAAAATACCGATAATTAGGTAAATGAACACATGTGCAACATTTCTGGTAATTTATTGCAGGCTATGTGTCGCTCAACAGATGTCAGCCATAGTAATTCATGATCTGCTCTCAGTAGTGGGCCCTGTCCACATGCGTCCTTGTATAACATTGCTGCATCACACACTCTTCCACTGGATCTTTGTATATTCTCCAGGTATGCAGTTTCGCCTGCCTTGAAAGGGGCCGTTAGTGTACAGCAATACTCCTAGAGAGAACAAGCGATTTGAAGAGAATCATCATTGGCTTGGGATCCCTAGTTTTGAAGTTCTCATTATCCATCCCTTTGTTTTGAAGGATTACATTATCCATCCCTTGTTTTGAAGGTTCTCATTATCAATCCCTTGTTTTGAAGTTCTCATTATAAATCCCTTGTTTTGAAAGTTCTCATTATCCATCCCTTGTTTTGAAGTTCTCATTATACATCCCTTGTTTTGAAGGTTCTCATTATCCATCCCTTGTTTTGAAGGTTCTCATTATCCATCCTATCATTTCCCTAGGAGGAGGAGGAAAAAGGAGAGGAGGAAGGAGAATAGAATGTGGGAAGAGGGAGAATAGCAGGAGGCAGGATAGAGTGAGTGAGAGAGAGAGAGAGAGAGAGAGAGAGAGAGAGAGAGAGAGGGTGGACCACACCTCTGCATACTTTCCTGTAATGATTTTTGCAGTGTACCAGTAAGCTAGGCTGTGTCATGTACACTCTTGTATGCTGGCATGCACGCTGGGGGGTAGTGGGTGTCATGCAGGGGGGGCATGATCGATGATTACCCCCCTCCCTCCCCAGGTACAACACCCCCAGATAATTAAAAAACCCTTACCCCCCTGAGTAAGGGGTGAGGCGGAGCTGGTAAATGGTGGGTGTGTACTCATCTAGTTGTACTCACCTAGTTGTGGTTTCAGGGGTCGATTCATAGCTCCTGGCCCCGCCTCTTCACTGGCCGCTACTGGGTCAATATCCCTGAGCCATGAGCTTTATCATACCTCTTCTTAAAGCTATGAATGGAACCTGCCTCCACTACATCGCTTCTCAAACTATTTCACTTCCCGACCACTCTGTGACTGAAGAAATATTTCCTAACATCCCTGTGTGTGTGTTAGTTACCATTTGTCTAGGCACATGTCGATTTGACACTAGCCTGTTGTATGTATGTGTGTGTGTGTGTAAGAAACACTTGAATGTTTCCGCCGTCGGGAATAGAACCCGGGTCCTCCGTGCTGAAGCGAGCTTTACCACTAGGCCACCGGGCTGTGTGTACTCACCTAGTTGTACTCACTATTGTGGTTGCAGGGGTCGAGTCAAGCCCTGGCCCGCTCTCACTGGCCGCTACTGGGTCACTCTCCCTGCGCCATGAGCTTTATCATACCTCTGCTTAAAGCTATGTATGAGCCTGTCTCCACTACATCGCTTCCTAAACTATTCCACTTCCGACAACTCTTGACTGAAGAAATACTTCCTAACATCTCTGTGATTCATCTGAGTCTTCAACTTCCATCTGTGTCCCCTTGTTGTTGTGTCCCATCTCTGGAACATTCTGTCTCTGTCCACTTTGTCAATTCCTCTCAGTATCTTATATGTTGTTATCATGTCTCCCTACTCTCCTGTCCTCCAGTGTCGTCAGGTCGATTTCCCTTAACCTCCCTCGTAGGACATACCCCTTAGCTCCGGGACTAGTCTTGTTGCAAACCTTTGCACTTTCTCGAGCTTCTTACATGCTTGGACCAGGTGTGGGTTCCAAACTGGTGCTGCATACTCCAATATGGGCCTAACGTACACAGTGTACAGGGTCCTGAACGATTCTTTATTAAGATGTCGGAATGCTGTTCTTAGGTTGCTAGGCGCCCATATGCTGCAGCAGTTATTTGGTTGATGTGCGCCTCGGAGTGTGTCTGGTGTTTACTCACCCCAAGATCTTTGTGTGTGTGTGGTGTGTGCATGGTGCGTGCGAGCATTCATGCGCACACGCAGCAGTGTGCACTAATGCACATAGCTGCGTGACACTCTGGGACAGTGCTTCACATCCTTGAAAACAATATGTCGTTGCAACATGCCGGAGAAATTCTTGCACGCAGATATATTTTCCTGCGCTGGAAGTGGATACTTCCAAGTGTCAAGTCTGCCATAGTATACACACATCTACAACGATATATATATATATACACATACCATATATATATATATATAACTTTTTCTTGATCTAAGCCTCTATGATAGTTACTACTTGTTGTGTTGTTAGATGTAACAGTCTAGAAGGTAATAAGTCACAACATTTAAGGATCCTTGTCAGGTGGAAACAACAAGTTCAGCTACGAGGCGTGAGTATATGGACTGCAATCTCAGAAGCGTCCAGTTGTGGTCAATAATGTATATTTTTTGTATTATATCTAGAGGTTAGTGGTGACCAGGTGATCTATATAGCATCTGGTATTTGCACTTTGTCTAAATTTGGCAGATGGAGGATAGGATGAACAGGAGAGACATAATAACGACGTACAAAATACTGAGAGGAATTGACAAGGTGGACAGGGCCGGAATGTTTCAGAGATGCGACACAGCAACAAGGCGTCACAACTGGACGTTGAAGACTCAGATGAATCACAGGGATGTTAGGAAGTATTTCTTCAGTCATAGAGTCGTCAGGAAGTGGAACAATCTGGAGAGTGATGTAGTGGAGGCAGGATCCATACATAGCTTCAAGAAGAGGTATGATAAAGCTCTTGGAGCAGGGACAGAGTATACCTAGTAACGACCAGTGAGGAGGCGGGGCCAGGAGCTATGAATCGACCCCTGCAACCACAATTAGGTGAGTACACACACACACAAAGAACAATCAGTGATGAGTTCCCAACACACAAATTACCCCATCAGACATAATATTGAATATATGACACAAAAACCCTCATCAAATGAGAAGCTTTTTATATTTAATAAAGAAGAAAGTTTATGAAGAAGTCTTCTTAACCTGGCAGACGTGACTGTCAGTGCATTAAGTAAAATAACCTCAGGTGACCTGAAGTCAGGGTCAACCTGGAACAAAGACACCAGAAGGTACTTATTGTTCCAAGAAGATGGTAATACCAGGGGTGACCAGAAATATTACTGATGGTAGTACCAGGGGTGACCTACCTGGAGTCTACCTGGAGAGAATTCCAGGGGTCAACGCCCCCGCGGCCCGGTCCGTGACCAGGCCTCTTGTTGGACCAGAGCCTGATCAACCAGGCTGTTACTGCTGGCCGCACGCAGTCCAACGTACGAACCACAGCCCGGCTGATCAGGTACCGACTTGAGGTGCCTGTCCAGTGCCTGCTTGAAGACAGCCAGGGGCTTGTTGGTAATCCCCTGATGTATGCTGGGAGGCAGTTGAACAATCTTGGGCCCTCACACTTATTGTGTTGTCCCTCAACGTGCTAGTGGCACCCTGCTCTTCATTGGGGAATGTTGCATCGCCTGCCGAGTTTTTGCTTTCGTAGGGAGTGATTTTGTGTGCAAGTTTGGTACTAAGCCCTCGAGAATTTTCCATGTGTATATAATAATGTATTCTCCCGCCTGCGTTCTAGAGAGTACAGGTTTAGGAACTTCAAGCGTTCCCAGTAGTTGAGGTGGTTTATCGCACTTATGCGTGCGGTGAAGGTTCTCTGCACATTTTCAAGGTCAGCAATTTCACCCGCCTTGAAAGGTGCAGTTAGTGTGCAACAATATTCCAGCCTAGATAGAACAAGCGATCTGTAAAGTGTCAACATGGGCTTGGCATCCCTGGTTTTGAAGGTTCTCATTATCCATCCTGTCTTTTTCGAGCAGATGCAATTGCTACATTGTTATGGTCCTTGAAGGTGAGATCCTCTGACATGAACACTCCCAGGTCTTTGACATTAGTTTTTCGCTCTATTGTGTGGTTGGAATTAGTTTTGTACTCCGATGAGATTTTAATTTCTTCACGTTTTCCGTATCTGAGTAATTGAAATTTCTCATCATTGAACTTCATATTGTTTTCTGCAGCCCATTTAAAGATTTGGTTTATGTCTGCTTGGAGTCTTGCAGTGTCTTCAACGGTGGACACTGTCATACAGATTCGGGTGTCATCTGCAAAGGAAGACACAGCACTGTGGCTTATATCCCTGTCAATGTCTGATATGAGGATGAGGAATAGGATGGGAGCAAGTACTGTGCCTTGTGGAACAGAGCTTTTCACAGTAGCTGCCTCAGACTTTACTCTGTTGACTACTACTCTTTGTGTTCTATGTGTTAGGAAATTATAAATCCATCTACCAACTTTTCCTGTTATTCCTTTATCACGCAGGAATATTACTGGTGGTAGTACCAGGGGTGACCAGGAATATTACTGGTGGTAATACCAGGGGTGACCAGGAATATTACTGGTGGTAATACCAGGGGTGACCAGGAATATTACTGGTGGTAATACCAGGGTGACCAGGAATAATACTGGTGGTAATACCAGGGGTGACAATGAATATTACTGGTGGTAATACCAGGGGTGACCAGGAATATTACTGATGGTAGTACCAGGGGTGACCAGGAATATTACTGGTGGTAGTACCAGAGGTGACCAGGAATATTACTGGTGGTAGTACCAGGGTGACCAGGAATATTACTGATGGTAGTACCAGGGGTGACCAGGAATATTACTGGTGGTAGTACCAGGGGTGACCAGGAATATTACTGGTGGTAATACCAGGGGTGACCAGGAATATTACTGATGGTAGTACCAGGGGTGACCAGGAATATTACTGGTGGTAGTACCAGGGGTGACCAGGAATATTACTGGTGGTAATACCAGGGGTGACCAGGAATATTACTGGTGGTAATACCCTGGGTGACCAGGAATATTACTGGTGGTAATACCAGGGGTGACCAGGAATATTACTGGTGGTAATACCAGGGGTGACCAGGAATATTACTGATGGTAATACCCTGGGTGACCAGGAATATTACTGGTGGTAATACCCTGGGTGACCAGGAATATTACTAGTGGTAATACCAGGGGTGACCAGGAATATTACTGGTGGTAATACCAGGAGTGACAATGAATATTACTGGTGGTAATACCAGGGGTGACCAGGAATATTACTGATGGTAGTACCAGGGGTGACCAGGAATATTACTGGTGGTAGTACCAGGGGTGACCAGGAATATTACTGGTGGTAGTACCAGGGGTGACCAGGAATATTACTGATGGTAGTACCAGGGGTGACCAGGAATATTACTGGTGGTAGTACCAGGGGTGACCAGGAATATTACTGGTGGTAGTACCAGGGGTGACCAGGAATATTACTGATGGTAGTACCAGGGGGGACCAGGAATATTGCTGGTGGTAGTACCAGGGTGACCAGGAATATTACTGGTGGTAATACCAGGGTGACCAGGAATATTACTGGTGGTAATACCCTGGGTGACCAGGAATATTACTGGTGGTAATACCAGGGTGACCAGGAATATTACTGATGGTAGTACCAGGGGTGACCAGGAATATTACTGGTGGTAGTACCAGGGGTGACCAGGAATATTACTGGTGGTAATACCAGGGGTGACCAGGAATATTACTGGTGGTAATACCCTGGGTGACCAGGAATATTACTGGTGGTAATACCAGGGGTGACCAGGAATATTACTGGTGGTAATACCAGGGGTGACCAGGAATATTACTGATGGTAATACCAGGGGTGACCAGGAATATTACTGGTGGTAATACCCTGGGTGACCAGGAATATTACTGGTGGTAATACCAGGGGTGACCAGGAATATTACTGGTGGTAATACCAGGAGTGACAATGAATATTACTGGTGGTAATACCAGGGGTGACCAGGAATATTACTAATGGTAATACCAGGGGTGACAATGAATATTACTGGTGGTAATACCAGGGGTAACCAGGAATATTACTGATGGTAATACCAGGGGTGACCAGGAATATTACTGGTGGTAATACCAGGAGTGACAATGAATATTACTGGTGGTAATATCAGGGGTGACCAGGAATATTACTAATGGTAATACGAGGGGTGACAATGAATATTACTGGTGGTAATACCAGGGGTAACCAGGAATATTACTGATGGTAATACCAGAGGTGACCAGGAATATTACTGATGGTAATACCAGGGGTGATCAGGAATATTACTAATGGTAATACCAGGAGTGATCAGGAATATTACTAATGGTAATACCAGGGGTGACAATGAATATTACTGGTGGTAATACCAGGGGTGACAATGAATATTACTGGTGGTAATACCAGGGGTAACCAGGAATATTACTGATGGTAATACCAGGGGTGACCAGGAATAATACTAATGGTAATACCAGGGGTGATCAGGAATATTACTAATGGTAATACCAGGGGTGATCAGGAATAATACTAATGGTAATACCAGGGGTGATCAGGAATATTACTAATGGTAATACCAGGGGTGATCAGGAATATTACTAATGGTAATACCAGGGGTGACAATGAATATTACTGGTGGTAATACCAGGGGTGACCAGGAATATTACTGATGGTAATACCAGGGGTGACCAGGAATATTACTGATGGTAATACCAGGGGTGATCAGGAATATTACTAATGGTAATACCAGGAGTGATCAGGAATATTACTAATGGTAATACCAGGGGTGACAATGAATATTACTGGTGGTAATACCAGGGGTGACAATGAATATTACTGGTGGTAATACCAGGGGTAACCAGGAATATTACTGATGGTAATACCAGGGGTGACCAGGAATATTACTGGTGGTAATATCAGGGGTGACCAGGAATATTACTGGTGGAAATACCAGGGTTAACCAGGAATATTATTGATGGTAATACCAGGGGTAACCAGGTATAATACTGGTGGTAATACCAGGAGTGACAATGAATATTACTGATGGTAATACCAGGGGTAACCAGGAATATTATTGATGGTAATACCAGGGGTTACCAGGAATAATACTGGTGGTAATACCAGGAGTGACCAGGAATATTACTGATGGTAATACCAGGGGTGACCAGGAATATTACTGATGGTAATACCAGGGGTGACCAGGAATTTTACTTTCGGTAATACCTGGGGTGACCAGGAATATTACTGATGGTAATACCAGTGGTAACCATGAATATTACTGGTGGTAATACCATGGGTGACCAGGAATATTACTGATGGTAATACCAGTGGTGGCCATGAATATTACTGGTGGTAATACCAGGGGTGATCAGGAATATTACTAATGGTAATACCAGGGATGACCAGGAATATTACTGGTGGTAATACCAGGAGTGACCAGGAATATTACTGATGGTAATACCAAGGGTGACCAGGAATATTACTGGTGGTAATACCAGGGGTGACCAGGAATATTACTGGTGGTAATACCAGGGGTGACCAAGAATATTACTGATGATAATACCAGGAGTGACCAGGAATAATACTGGTGGTAATACCAGGGGTGACCAGGAATATTACTGGTGGTAATATCTCATATATCTCCAGTCTTCTGTGTTGATCTCTGTATTGTACTGGTAAGGCCACTGGATGGGCGAAACGTCTTCAGAATAAAAATAGCCAGGTGTTGCACATGTGTGTTATCATCTACATCCCTCTACAAGACTGGAGAAGATTCCGAGTGCTATCATCTACATCCCTCTACAAGACTGGAGAAGATTCCGAGTGCTTTAAAACAACAAATCTACATTTAACACAAGTCAGTGCTGGATCTAGCTTACTCAAACTATCAACAGCAAGAATTCCAGCAAATAAAATGGTAGATAAATGTTTCTCTGAGCCATTTATCTACAAAATTAAGGCTTCTGTAATGTTCATTTCTGAATCATGGATATACGACAATGTCTATGAAACTGAAATACAAAATTACAGCACACATTGTTTTTACAGACATACAGATGGGTTAGGTTAAGTTAGGTTAGGTTAGGTTAGGTTAGGTTAGGTTAGGTTAGGTTGGTAAGGTTCGTCAGGAAACAGGACAAGTGTTTCCTGACGCGGGTCTTAGTCACTTGATGACCCACAGCTGGAGCTTTTGGTCAAGGATAGAGCGTATTTGCTGATATAAGGAGATAGATTTGTTATGGTCTCCGTGCGATTTAAAAAAGGTATCCCCGTATTCTATCACCTCAGCCCCCTCTACCTGGAAGACGCACACTAGCGTCTCAGAGTCCTCAAGTGGCGCAGGAGCTGTAGCCCAACTTCCTCAAGAAAACTAAGAGGTATAACACTTTGAGGAGGACCGGGAGCTTTAGCTCAACACAAGATGCTTTACACTTGTAGCTTAGCATCCTCAAAAGGCCCAGGAATTGCATATCAACACTCTTAATAAGGGGCCAGAAACTGATATCAACGAACTTCTAAGTAAATGATATCAGTACTCAAGGCTTCTTGCAGTGGTATAGATTACTTACACACTTCCAGTGGGACAGAGTACTTACATCCAGTGGGACAGAATACTTACATCCAGTGGGACAGAATACTTACATCCAGTGGGACAGAGTACTTACAACCAGTGGGACAGAGTACTTACATCCAGTGGGACAGAGTACTTACATCCAGTGGGACAGAGTACTTACATCCAGTGAGACAGTGTACTTACATCCAGTGGGACAGAGTACTGACATCCAGTGGGACAGAGTACTTACATCCAGTGGGACAGAGTACTTACATCCAGTGGGACAGAATACTTACATCCAGTGGGACAGAATACTTACATCCAGTGGGACAGAGTACTTACATCCAGTGGGACAGAGTACTTACATCCAGTAGGACAGAGTACTTACATCCAGTGAGACAGAGTACTTACATTAAGTGGGACAGAGTACTTACATTAAGTGGGACAGAGTACTTACATCCAGTGGGACAGAGTACTTACATCCAGTGAGACAGAGTACTTACATCCAGTGAGACAGAGTACTTACATTAATGACAATACCATTAGTGGGACAGAATACTTACATTAAGTGGGACAGAGTACTTACATCCAGTGGGACAGAATACTTACATCCAGTGGGACAGAGTACTTACATATAGTGGGAGAGAGTACTTACATATAGTGGGACAGAGTACTTACATCCAGTGGGACAGAGTACTTACATCCAGTGAGACAGAGTACTTACATCCAGTGGGACAGAATACTTACATTAAGTGGGACAGAGTACTTACATCCAGTGGGACAGAATACTTACATCCAGTGGGACAGAGTACTTACATATAGTGGGAGAGAGTACTTACATATAGTGGGACAGAGTACTTTTACATTCCAAGTACAATATTGTATTGCAGTGGACAGAATACTTACATTAAGGAGACAGATCTACATCAGTGACAGAATATGTCATCACAGTGGGACAGTATTACATATAGTGAAGGACAGAGTACTCACATATAGTGTGGACAGAGATACACATTAGCTGGGACAGAGACAATACTAGATGGCGAGCTAGAAGAACTTACACAAAGCATCAACTGATTGTGTGCATGTGAAGAACACAGACAATAGCAGCATTCTGGCGAGTCAGTGAAGAACACGAGACAATAGCAGCACTGGCGTAGCTGTGAAGAACACGAGACAATAGCAGCACTGGCGTAGCTGTGAAGAACACGAGACAATAACAGCACTGGCGTAGCTGTGAAGAACACGAGACAATAACAGCACTGGCGTAGCTGTGAAGAACACGAGACAATAACATCACTGGGTAGCTGTGAAGAACACGAGACAATAACACACTGGCGTAGCTGTGAAGAACACGAGACAATAACAGCACTAGCGTAGCTGTGAAGAACACGAGACAATAACAACACTGGCGTAGCTGTGAAGAACACGAGACAATAACAACATTTGGTGTAGCTGTGAAGAACACGAGACAATAACAACACTGGCGTAGCTGTGAAGAACACGAGACAATAACAACACTGGCGTAGCTGTGAAGAACACGAGACAATAACAACACTGGCGTAGCTGTGAAGAACACGAGACAATAACAACACTGGCGTAGCTGTGAAGAACACGAGACAATAACAGCACTGGCGTAGCTGTGAAGAACACGAGACAATAACAGCACTGGCGTAGCTGTGAAGAACACGAGACAATAACAACATTGGCGTAGCTGTGAAGAACACGAGACAATAACAGCACTGGCGTAGCTGTAAAGAACACGAGACAATAACAGCACTGGCGTAGCTGTGAAGAACACGAGACAATAACAGCACTGGCGTAGCTGTGAAGAACACGAGACAATAACAGCACTGGCGTAGCTGTGAAGAACACGAGATAATAACAACACTGGCGTAGCTGTGAAGAACACGAGACAATAACAACACTGGCGTAGCTGTGAAGAACACGAGACAATAACAACACTGGCGTAGCTGTGAAGAACACGAGACAATAACAGCACTGGCGTAGCTGTGAAGAACACGAGACAATAACAACACTGGCTAGCTGTGAAGAACACGAGACAATAACAGCACTGGCGTAGCTGTGAAGAACACGAGACAATAACAACACTGGCGTAGCTGTGAAGAACACGAGACAATAACAGCACTGGCGTAGCTGTGAAGAACACGAGACAATAACAACACTGGCGTAGCTGTGAAGAACACGAGACAATAACAGCACTGGCGTAGCTGTGAAGAACACGAGACAATAACAACACTGAGTAGCTGTGAAGAACACGAGACAATAACAGCACTGGCGTAGCTGTGAAGAACACGAGACAATAACAGCACTGGCGTAGCTGTGAAGAACACGAGACAATAACACACTGGCGTAGCTGTGAAGAACACGAGACAATAACAAGCACTGGCGTAGCTGTGAAGAACACGAGACAATAACAACACTGGCGTAGCTGTGAAGAACACGAGACAATAACAGCACTGGCGTAGCTGTGAAGAACACGAGAAATAACAACACTGGCGTAGCTGTGAAGAACACGAGACAATAACAGCACTGGCGTAGCTGTGAAGAACACGAGACAATAACAACACTGGAGTAGCTGTGAAGAACACGAGACAATAACAACACTGGCGTAGCTGTGAAGAACACGAGACAATAACAACACTGGCGTAGCTGTGAAGAACACGAGACAATAACAACACTGGCGTAGCTGTGAAGAACACGAGACAATAACAACACTGGCGTAGCTGTGAAGAACACGAGACAATAACAACACTGGAGTAGCTGTGAAGAACACGAGACAATAACAGCACTGGCGTAGCTGTGAAGAACACGAGACAATAACAACACTGGCGTAGCTGTGAAGAACACGAGACAATAACAGCACTGCGTAGCTGTGAAGAACACGAGACAATAACAACACTGGCGTAGCTGTGAAGAACACGAGACAATAACAACACTGGGTAGCTGTGAAGAACACGAGACAATAACAACACTGGAGTAGCTGGAAGAACACGAGACAATAACAGCACTGGCGTAGCTGTGAAGAACACGAGACAATAACAGCACTGGCGTAGCTGTGAAGAACACGAGACAATAACAACACTGGAGTAGCTGGGAAGAACACGAGACAATAACAACACTGGCGTAGCTGTGAAGAACACGAGACAATAACAGCACTGGCGTAGCTGTGAAGAACACGAGACAATAACAACACTGGCGTAGCTGTGAAGAACACGAGACAATAACAACACTGGAGTAGCTGTGAAGAACACGAGACAATAACAACACTGGCGTAGCTGTGAAGAACACGAGACAATAACAACACTGGAGTAGCTGTGAAGAACACGAGACAATAACAACACTGGCGTAGCTGTGAAGAACACGAGACAATAACAACACTGGCGTAGCTGTGAAGAACACGAGACAATAACAACACTGGCGTAGCTGTGAAGAACACGAGACAATAACAACACTGGCGTAGCTGTGAAGAACACGAGACAATAACAACACTGGCGTAGCTGTGAAGAACACGAGACAATAACAACACTGGCGTAGCTGTGAAGAACACGAGACAATAACAACACTGGCGTAGCTGTGAAGAACACGAGACAATAACAACACTGGCGTAGCTGTGAAGAACACGAGACAATAACAACACTGGCGTAGCTGTGAAAGAACACGAGACAATAACAACACTGGCGTAGCTGTGAAGAACACGAGACAATAACAACACTGGCGTAGCTGTGAAAGAACACGAGACAATAACAACACTGGCGTAGCTGTGAAGAACACGAGACAATAACAACACTGGCGTAGCTGTGAAGAACACGAGACAATAACAACACTGGCGTAGCTGTGAAGAACACGAGACAATAACAACACTGGCGTAGCTGTGAAGAACACGAGACAATAACAACACTGGCGTAGCTGTGAGAAGACACGAAACAATAACAACACTGGCGTAGCTGTGAAGAACACGAGACAATAACAACACTGGCGTAGCTGTGAAGAACACGAGACAATAACAACACTGGCGTAGCTGTGAAGAACACGAGACAATACAACACTGGCGTAGCTGTGAAGAACACGAGAAATAACAACACTGGCGTAGCTGTGAAGAACAGAGACAATACAACACTGGCGTAGCTGTGAAGAACACGAGACAATAACAAGCACTGGGTAGCTGTGAAGAACACGAGACAATAACAACACTGGCTAGCTGTGAAAGAACACGAGACAATAACAACACTGGCGTAGCTGTGAAGAACACGAGACAATAACAACACTGGCGTAGCTGTGAAGAACACGAGACAATAACAACACTGGCCTAGCTGTGAAAGAACACGAGATAATAACAACACTGGAGTAGCTGTGAAGAACACGAGACAATAACAGCACTGGCGTAGCTGTGAAGAACACGAGACAATAGCAGCACTGGCGTAGCTGTGAAGAACACGAGACAATAACAACACTGGCGTAGTTGGGAAAGAACAGAAATGTTACGTAACACTGAAGATCCGATGAAGAAATATAGGGTTTGTAGTGGTGGTACTGGTGGTACTGGTGGTACTGGTGGTACTGGTGGTGGTACTGGTGGTACTGGTGGTACTGGTGGTACTGGTAGTACTGGTGGTGGTACTGGTGGTACTGGTGGTACTGGTAGTGGTACTGGTGGTACTGGTAGTGGTACTGGTGGTGGTACTGGTGGTACTGGTGGTACTGGTGGTTGTACTGGTGGTACTGGTGGTACTGGTGGTGGTACTGGTGGTACTGGTGGTACTGGTAGTGGTACTGGTGGTACTGGTGTGGTACTGGTGGGTACTGGGTGGTACTGGTGGTACTGGTGGTGGACTGGTGGTACTGGTGGTACTGGTGGTGGTACTGGTGGTACTGGTGGTACTGGTGGTGGTACTGGTGGTACTGGTGGTACTGGTGGTGGTACTGGTGGTACTGGTGGTGGTACTGGTGGTGGTACTGGTGGTGGTACTGGTGGTGGTGGTACTGGTAGTGGTACTGGTGGTGGTCTGGTGTGGTGGTACTGGTGGTGGTGGTGGTACTGGTGGTGGTGGTACTGGTGGTGGTGGTACTGGTAGTGGTACTGGTGGTGGTTGTAGTGGTGGTACTGGTGGTGGTGGTGGTACTGGTGGTGGTACTGGTGGTGGTTGTAGTGGTGGTACTGGTGGTGGTACTGGTGGTGGTGGTACTGGTAGTGGTACTGGTGGTGGTTGTAGTGGTGGTACTTGTGGTGGTGGTGGTGGTGGTACTGGTGGTGGTTGTGGTGGTGGTACTGGGGGTGGTGGTGGTGGTGGTGGTAGTGGTTGTAGTGGTGGTACTGGTGGTGGTACTGGTGGTGGTACTGGTGGTGGTAGTGGTGGTGGTAGTGGTGGTGGTGGTAGTGATGGTAGTGGTGGTAGTGGTGGTGGTGGTAATGGTGGTAGTAGTGGTAGTGGTAGTGGTGGTGGTGGTGGTTGTAGTGGTGGTACTGGTGGTGGTGGTGGGGGTGGGGGTGGTAGTGGTGGTGGTGGTAGTGGTGGTGGTACTGGTGGTGGTACTGGTGGTGGTGGTACTGGTGGTGGTAGTGGTGGTGGTAGTGGTGGTAGTGGTGGTAGTTGTGGTAGTGGTGGTTGGTGGTGGTGGTGGTGGTAGTGGTGGTGGTGGTAGTAGTGGTGGTGGTGGCAGTGGTGGTGGTAGTGGTGGTGGTGGTGGTAGTGGTGGTGGTAGTGGTGGTGGTAGTGGTGGTGGTAGTGGTGGTAGTGGTAGGGTACCATCACTCGTGTACCATCATTTGGGTATCATATCTTGGGTATCACCACTTAGGTATATAGTTCATTATATTAGTCCCCATTTCAAGGGATTCTGCAATTAATATATCAGATCCTTAGTACATTCCTCTAGGCCGCTCTAACCTCAACCATTGTTTAATCTTTCTTTTATGTTAGTACATACATGCTCATGTGAAGGTGGTTCCCTGATACTCCGTTTGTTATATTTCTAAATGAATAATATCTTTATTTACTACAAGTACATGTACAAGGTATACACACCATAGCTGACATTAATAACATACTACTATATAGAAAGCCGCTTGTTATGCTGAGCATTTCCCGCAAATTAGGTCCTTGTCCCAGGATGCGACCCACACCAGGCGACTAACTCCTAGGTACCCATTTTACTGATGGGTGAACATAGACAACAGGTGTAAAGAAACACACCCAATGTTTTTACCCGCGTTGGGAATCGAACGCAGACCCTCGCCGTGTGAAGCGAGAGCTTTAGCGACCAGGCCACGGGGCACCGTTGATATGAAATCATATTGGAACCGTATCTTCAGTGCTGAAGAGCCTAACAAAATAGTGTTGATATCTGGTGTCAGCGGTGGGATTACAAGTGCCTTGATCATTAATATTTTTTTGGTATCCAAGTTCCCTTTGGTTTTTCTGCATCCTAATTACACTTCGTAAAGCCTACGTTAACATCTACGTTGTCATGCAACACCTGTGCCTTGTGGTACCACGCTATATGTCACTATTTGTCACTCTACATTGTGTCACTCACTCAATGTCTACAGCAATTGGTCACTGAGTGATCGTACAAAGCAATCGTCGTTGCAGAGCTCTGCTTGCTTCCTGCAGTGACGTGATACCTCACTGCACCATATGCAAGATGATAGTGTAGTGTGTAATGGTGTGGTGATTGGTGGTGAGTGGTGTGGTTAGTGATATGATGCGACGAGTGATTAACATGAGTGGGTGAGTCTCCCTTGGTAACAGGAAGAGAGAGGGGTGAGCTGGACCCTGGAGGAACTATTTGATAGTTTCTCCTTCAACCACCACCATGTGACTGCCTCCTCCAGTATATACAGTATACATTTTCCAGTCGCATAGTAATCTCGTGAGAACAGTATTTTCAGTAACCAGCTTGTTCAGCATTTGTCAGCAGTATTGTGACAGTCACCAGTGTTCCACTCCTACCTACCTGGAGGGTATTCAGGGGGTCAACGCCCCCGCGGCGCGGTCCACGACCAGGCCTCCCGATGGATCAGGGCCTGATCAACCAGGGTGTTACTGTTGACCGCACGTAGTCCAACATACGAACCACATCTTGGCTGATCTGGCACTGACTTTTAAGTCTCTGTGCAGCTCCCTCTTGAAGGCAGCCAGGGGTCTATTGGTAATTTCCCTTATGCATGGTGGGAGGCTGTTGAACAGTCTTGGGCCCCTGACACTTATTGTGTTTTCTCTTAGTGTACCAATGGCGCCTCTGCTTTTCACTGGAGGTATTTTGCATCGCCTGCCCAGTCTTTTGCTTTAGTAGGGAGTGATTTCTGTGTGCAGATTCAGGACCATTCCTTCTTAGATTTTCCAAGTGTAGATTATGATATATCTCTCTCGCCTACGTTCCAGCGAGTACAAGTCAAGTGCTTCCAAGCGTTCCCAGTAGTTGAGGTGTTTGATAGAACTTATATGTGCAGTAAAGGTTCTCTGTACACTCTCTAGATCTGCAATTTCACCTGCTTTCAAAAGAGATGTTAATGTACAGCAGTATTCCACCCTAGAGAGAACAAGTGATTTAAAAAGAATCATCATTGGCTTGGCATCTCTAGTTTTGAATGTTCTCATTATCAATCCTATCATTTTCCTCGCAGATGTGATAGCGACATTGTCGTGATCTTTGAAAGTGAGATCCTCAGACATTACCACCCCTAGGTCCCTCACATTACTTTTCCGCTCTATTGTATGATTAGAGTTTGTAGTATACTCAGTTTTAGTCCTCGACTGTTATGTTTCTACCTGTTCTTCTAGTATAATAGACTACATAAGTCACTGTTCACAGCTGCACAGAATATCGTCCAGTGAAGAAATTTGTGGGTGGAACTACTGTCAAGAAGAACAACCATGTTCTTCGACGGTGTTATATATCTATGACACTTGGTAAGTGGTGAGTAATGGTGAAACTGATAAAGACACAGATATAAAACGCAGAGCTTTGAAAGAGACGTTTCGCTCTGTGTAGAGCTTTATCAAGTGGTGACCTGCCAAAGCTCCACACACACACACACACACACACGTGTGTGTTAAACCTCTACAGAGGGCGTAACATCCCTTCTTACATTACTTTTCAATCACCAATTACTCACCTCCAGCATTCTCCACCTGCTGAAGAGGACCATAAATGGAGGCCCTAATATACATGCTTGTCCGTCTCCAGGTGGGTCCCCACCACCCTTCTACAATATATTAATCACCGCAAAGGCTGAAATGTGACAGAAGGAATGCACTAGTGCAAGTTCTGAATAAATATATGTTACTATTTGGTGTATACTAGTTGTCATGGTAAGGCATACACACACAGTATATACACCGAGGTGTGTGTGTGTGTGTATATATATCTTGGTATATATTCATTGATAGGTGTGTATATATGCCGTATATTTACAGTTGTGTATATCTCGGTGTAAATGTGTATATTTCGGTATAAATCAGACACATGTATAGCTATTATTATTATTATTATTATTATTATTATTATTATTATTATTATTATTATTATTATTATTATTATGGGTTGGATGGTTAATTGGTTGGTTAATAGAGTTTAAATTCTATCTACTACACGAGGGTCATTAAGGTTGCATGTCACCTATACACAATCAAGAATACTTCAATACCTAAAACAGGGATTAATGTAAACTCGTAGTGGATATACACTGAGACATATACACATTTTGGTGTATATATACTGGAGAGTAATCAGTGCAGGTAATTAGTGCAATGAGTCCAGACATGTCAACTATCTTCCTGTTGTGGTTTATAGGGCAACTGAACCTTGCACCGTATCGAACCCAAGGCACGTTCACTATCTTTCTGTTGTGGTGTATAGGGCAACCGAAGCTTGCACCGTATTGAACCCTAGGCATGTCCACCTAGCTCAGTGACACTCGCTGCGACATTCATAACGACCATTACTCTAATATACGACTCTAAATTCGTGTCGACAGGAGCTTAGCTTGCGACCAGAAGTTATTCCCGGTAGTCGTAAAGCAGTGACGGAGAATTGCGAGAAGCGGTGACGGAGGATATTGACAGCGCGACGGAGTACGACCCCATTCCACGGCTTGCAGTTACCTGTATCTCATTTTCACAGCCCGGATACCTCATTCTCACAGCCGGATGATTCATTCTCACAGCCGGATGATTCATTCTCACAGCCGGATTATTCATTCTCACAGCCAGATGATTCATTCTCACAGCCAGATGATTCATTCTCACAGCCGGATGCTTCATTCTCACAGCCAGATGATTCATTCTCACAGCCGGATGATTCATTCTCAGCCGGATGATTTATTCTCACAGCCGGATGCTTCATTCTCACAGCCGGATGATTCATTCTCACAGCCGGATGATTCATTCTCACAGCCGGATGATTCATTCTCACAGCCGGATGATTCATTCTCACAGCCGGATGATTCCTTCTCACAGCCGGATTATTCATTCTCACAGCCAGATGATTAATTCTCACAGCCGGATGCTTAATTCTCACAGCCAGATGATTCATTCTCACAGCCGGATGATTCATTCTCACAGCCAGATGATTCATTCTCACAGCCGGATGATTCATTCTCACAGCCAGATGATTCATTCTCACAGCCGGATGATTCATTCTCAGCCGGATGTTTCATTCTCACAGCCGGATGCTTCATTCTCACAGCCGGATGCTTCATTCTCACAGCCGGATGATTCATTCTCAGCCGGATGTTTCATTCCCATAGCCAGATGCTTCATTCTCACAGCCGGATGATTCATTCTCACAGCCGGATGATTCATTCTCTGCCGGATGTTTCATTCTCACAGCCGGATGCTTCATTCTCACAGCCGGATGCTTCATTATCACAGCCGGATGATTAATTCTCAGCCGGATGTTTCATTCTCACAGCCGGATGCTTCATTCTCACAGCCGGATGATTCATTCTCACAGCCAGATTATTCATTCTCACAGCCAGATTATTCATTCTCACAGCCGGATGCTTCATTCTAACAGCCGGACTATTCATTCTCACAGCCGGATGATTCATTCTCACAGCCGGATGATTCATTCTCACAGCCGGATGATTCATTCTCACAGCCGGATGATTCATTCTCACAGCCGGATGATTCATTCTCACAGCCGGATGCTTCATTTTTACACCACCTCACACAACACCACCTCACACAACACCACCTCACACAACACCTCACACAACACCACCTCACACAACACCTCACAAAACACCTCACACAACACCACCTCACACAACACCACCTCACACAACACCACCTCACACAACACCTCACACAACACCACCTCACACAACACCACCTCACACAACACCACCTCACACAACACCACCTCACACAACACCTCACACAACACCACCTCACACAACACCACCTCACACAACACCACCTCACACAACACCTCACAAAACACCACCTCACACAACACCACCTCACACAACACCTCACAAAACACCACCTCACACAACACCACCTCACACAACACCACCTCACAAAACACCACATCACACAACACCACCTCACACATCCACAACACCACCTCACACAACACCACCTCACACAACACCACCTCACACAACACCACCTCACACAACACCACCTCACACAACACCTCACACAACACCACCTCACACAACACCACCTCACACAACACCACCTCACACAACACCACCTCACACAACACCACCTCACACAACACCACCTCACACAACACCACCTCACACAACACCACCTCCACAACACCACCTCCACACACACCACCTCACACAACACCTCACACAACACCTCACACACACACCACTCACACAACACCACCTCACACAACACCACCTCACACAACACCACCTCACACAACACCACCTCCACACACACCACCTCACACAACACCTCACACAACACCACCTCACACAACAACACCTCACACAACACCACCTCACACAACACCACCTCACACAACACCACCTCACACAACACCACCTCACACAACACCACCTCACACAACACCACCTCACACAACACCACCTCACACAACACCACCACACACAACACCACCACACACAACACCACCGCACACAACACCACCACACACAACACCACCACACACAACACCACCACACACAACACCACCACACACAACACCACCTCACAACACCACCACAACACCACCTCACACCAACACCTCACACAACACCACCACACACAACACCACCTCACACAACACCACCTCACACAACACCACCTCACACAACACCACCTCACACAACACCACCTCACACAACACACCTCACAACACCACCTCACACAACACCACCTCACACACACCACCTCACACAACACCACCTCACACAACACCACCTCACACAACATCCACCTCACACAACACACCTCCACACAACACCTCACAACCTCACAACACACCTCACACAACACCACCTCACACAAACAACCACCTCACACAACACCACCTACACACACACAACACCTCACAACACACCTCACACAACACCACCTCACAAACACCTACACAACACCACCTCACAACACCACCTCACCACACCTCACACAACACCTCACACAACACCACCTCACACAACACCACCTCACACAACACCTCACACAACACCACCTCACACAACACCACCTCACACAACACACCTCACACACACCACCTCACACAACACCACCTCACACACACCACCTCACACAACACCACCTCACACAACACCACCTCACACACACTCACACACCACCTCACACAACACCACCTCACACAACACCACCTCACACAACACCACCTCACACACACCCCTACACCACACCTCACACAACACACCTCACACAACACCACCTCACACAACACACCTCACACACACCACCTCACACAACACACCTCACAACACCACCTCACACAACACCACCTCACACAACACCACCTCACACACACCACCTCACACAACACCACCTCACACAACACCACCTCACACAACACCACCTCACACAACACCACCTCACACAACACCACCTCACACAACACACCTCACACACACCTCACAACACCCTCACACAACACCACCTCCACACCCAACACCACCTCACACAACACCACCTCACACACCACACACACCTCCACACACCACCACCCTCACACAACACCACCTCACACAACACCACCTCACACACACACCCCACCTCACACAACACCTCACAACACACCTCACACAACACACCTCACACAACACCACCTCACACAACACCACCTCACACACACCTCACACAACACCACCTCACACAACACCACCTCACACAACACCTCACACAACACCACCTCACACAACACCACCTCACACAACACCACCTCACACAACACCACCTCACACACACCACCTCACACACACCACCTCACACACCTCACACACACTCACACAACACCACCTCACACAACACACCTACACACACACCTCACACAACACCTCACACAACACCTCCACAACACCACCTCACACAACACCACCTCTACCCCCACCTCACACAACACACCTCACACAACACCACCTCCACTACAACACCACCTCACACAACACCACCTCACACACCACCTCACAAACACACCTACACACACCTCACACACACTACACCACCTCCACACACCTCCACAACACCTCACACAACACCACCTCACACAACACCACCTCCACCACTCAAACACACTCTCACACACACCTACCACACACCTCACCACCACCTCACACAACCACCTCACACAACATCACCATCACACAACACCACCTACACAACACACCTCACAACACCACCTCACACAACACCACCTCCACAACACTCACACTCACACAACACCACCTCACACCACCTCCCACCACCTCACAACACCACCTCCAACTTGCCAACGGAAATGTTAATTGTCTTGAAGAACTACGAAATAAACAAAATATATTCGACCCTATATTAAACTGGTACGTGTACGTGTGTGTGTGTGTGTACGTGTGTGTGTGTGTACGTGTGTATTGTAGTACATGTGCATAATGTATGTGCGCATATTTGAGTGTGTGTTCATGTACGTGTTGGCAAATATGTAGGTGTGTGCATAGCCTGGTTTGTCAAGTGGCTGTTGGAGTTCAACGCCTGCAAGTGTGAGGTTAATATAGGAGAGGTGGAAAATACCAACAACGAAGTACGGCTTTGTAGAGTAGGGATTGAAGACTTGAGATAAGGAGAACGATCCAGAGGTGAGCTTCAACACTTAACTCTCTCACTAGAAGCACACGTGTGAGTGTGTACTCCTAATTGTGGCTGCAGGGGTCGATTCATAGCTCCTGGACCCACCTCTTTACTTGTCGCTACTAGGTCCACTCTCTCCCTGCTCCATGAGCTTTATCATACCTCTTCTTAAAGCTATGTATGGATCCTGCCTCCACTACATCACTCTCCAGATTGTTCCACTTCCTGACAACTCTGTGACTGAAGAAATACTTCCTAACATCCCTGTGACTCATCTGAGTCTTCAACTTCCAGTTGTGTCCCCTTGTTGCTGTGTGTGTGTGTGTACATACGACCAGTGAAGAGGCGAGGCCAGGAGCTATGACTTGACCCCTGCAACCTGAATTAGGTGATCACAGGCTGGTATAAGTTGTACTGTTGCGTAAGAGCCTAAGAACAGTGGATCACTGCAGGAGACTCCTGGCCCATGCTAGGCAGGTCCTTCTCTCACTCAGCCACGTATTAACTCAGGGTACCTATTTACTGCTAAGTTAATTGGGATAGTAGGTACCTCTCCCCTACTGTGGTTTTGGGATAGCAGGTACCTATCAGGGATAGTAGGTACCTATCAGGGATAGCAAGTATCTATGAGAGATAGCAGGTACCTATGAAGGATAGTAGGTACCTATCTGGGATAGCAGGTACCTATCAGGGGTAGCAGATACCTATCACTTACTGTATTCTTGGGTTCCTAATTTGGGATAGCAGGTATCTATTACCTACTGTGTTCTTGGGTACCTAACCCCGAGGGTTCATAAGCCAGGATACCTAATAAAGCCACTTGATGTGGCTTATTTCCACTAGTCGTCCTGTTTAACCCCTCCCCCATGATGCCACCCACAACAGGGGCGGACGCGCTGTTCCTGTTGACCAAACAACAGACGCAACAGGAAGCGTTGTAGTGACTGAGATGAACTGAGGCTGGGATGCTGAGAGAGACTTCCCCCCCCCCCATCCCTCGGCGGTGGAGAGAGTTGGGTTCGACAGCGAAGCGCCCGGGACGAATCCTGGGGCGGGGTGCAGGAGGAGAGCGTGAGGGGGGGTGCCGTTTCCTGACACCTGTTTTGTTCCTGTTTACCTGGAGTGTAGAGCTTTATCAAGCTATATTTCACTCAGTGTAGAGCTTTATCATGCTATGTTTCATTCAGTGTAGAGCTTTTTCAAGCTATGTTTCACTCAGTGTAGATCTTTTTCAAGCTATGTTTCACTCAGTGTAGAGCTTTTTCAAGCTACGTTACACTCAGTGTAGAGCTTTATCAAGCTATGTTTCACACATGTAGAGCTTTATCAAGCTATATTTCACTCAGTGTAGAGCCTTGTCAAGCTATGTTTCACTCAGTGTAGAGCTTTATCAAGCTATGTTTCACTCAGTGTAGAGCTTTTTCAAGCTACGTTACATTCAGTGTAGAGCTTTATCAAGCTACGTTTCACACATGTAGAGCTTTATCAAGCTATGTTTCACTCAGTGTAGAGCCTTGTCAAGCTATATTTCACTCAGTGTAAAGCTTTATCAAGCTATGTTTCACTCAGTGTAGAGCCTTGTCAAGCTATATTTCACTCAGTGTAGAGCTTTATCAAGCTATGTTTCACTCAGTGTAGAGCCTTGTCAAGCTATGTTTCACTCAGTGTAGAGCTTTATCAAGCTATATTTCACTCAGTGTAGAGCCTTGTCAAGTTATGTTTCACTCTTTGTGGAGCTTTATCAAGCTATATTTCACTCAGTGTAGAACTTTATCAAGCTATGTTTCACTCAGTGTAGAACTTTATCAAGCTATGTTTCACTCAGTGTAGATCTTTATCATGTTTCACTCAGTGTAGATCTTTATCATGTTTCACTCAGTGTAGAGCTTTATCAAGTTATGTTTCACTCAGTGTAGAACTTTATCAAGCTATGTTTCACTCAGTGTAGAACTTTATCAAGCTGTTTCACTCAGTGTAGAGCCTTGTCAAGCTATGTTTCACTCAGTGTAGAGCTTTATCAAGTTATGTTTCACTCAGTGTAGAGCCTTGTCAAGCTATATTTCACTCAGTGTAGAGCTTTATCAAGTTATGTTTCACTCAGTGTAGAGCCTTGTCAAGCTATATTTCACTCAGTGTAGAGCTTTATCAAGCTATGTTTCACTCAGTGTAGAGCCTTGTCAAGCTATATTTCACTCAGTGTAGAGCTTTATCAAGTTATGTTTCACTCAGTGTAGAGCTTTATCAAGTTATGTTTCACTCAGTGTAGAGCTTTATCAAGTTATGTTTCACTTAGTGTAGAGCTTTATCAAGCTATGTTTCACTCAGTGTAGAGCTTTATCAAGTTATGTTTCACTCAGTGTAGAGCTTTATCGAGTTATGTTTCACTCAGTGTAGAGCTTTATCAAGTTATGTTTCACTTAGTGTAGAGCTTTATCAAGTTATGTTTCACTCAGTGTAGAGCTTTATCAAGTTATGTTTCACTCAGTGTAGAGCTTTATCAAGTTATGTTTCACTCAGTGTAGAGCTTTATCAAGTTATGTTTCACTCAGTGTAGAACTTTATCAAGCTATGTTTCACTCAGTGTAGAACTTTATCAAGCTACGTTTCACTCAGTGTAGAACTTTATCAAGACCTAACCTAACATTGCCTTCTAACAGCTGGCATACAGATTATTAATATTATTATTATTATTATTATTATTATTATTATTATTATTATTATTATTATTATTATTATTATTAAAGATTTTAACAAGAGGTACTGGGGGGTAGAGAGAGCCAAGGCAGGGCGCTACCAGACGCATAACTCACTATATATTTAACAGTTCTGAGAAGTGATTGTTATGAGAAGATGAAGGTCACGTGACAGCCTCCTCCAGACTTGATCTCAATGTTATATATAGCGAAGTTAGCAGACCAGCCACCAGGGGAAGTCGCTATTGTTAGATGCTGGGAAGTCCAGCCTCTGACGTCAGGGTAAACATTACCTGTGCGTCACTTGCGTTATAGTGCGTCTTCGTTTTAAAAACGTTTATTTTTTTGCGATCAAGCAGGCTGTTGTTGCTAGCAACAGCAGCCATACCATACCAGGCTGTTGTTGCTAGCTTGGTATGGTACTTCTTGAAGAACATGGATGGTACACCTTGAAGAACTGGTATGGTACTCCTTGAAGATCTGGTATGGTATTCCTTGAAAAACTGGTATGGTACTTCTTGAAGACAGACAGGGAGTTTTTCCAGGTAATTTTCCTTATTTATGAAGGGTGTTGAAGAGTTGTGGTCCCCTTACGCTTAGTATCTCTCAGTGTACTCTCAGCACTAAGGGATTTCAGTGTGTAGATTTGAGACCAGTTCCTCCGCTTATATATTAAACCTTCTGGACAGGTGTTGGAACGAAGTGCCTGAACGTAACCAGGATACGTTCAGATCTACACGTTGATCACTCATGATTAGAAAATATCTCGTGTAATGGAGTACGAAATAATAATGATGATGATAATAATAATAATAATAATAATAATAATAATAATTAATAGAGGTGATTTTTAAGATACATAATTTTGACTAGTGTTATCTAACCTAATTTAACTATATACTATGGTGGGAGTAGTTGTAACAGCAGAGGTGGTAGTAGTGGTAGTAGTTGTAACAGCAGAGGTGGTAGTAGTGGTAGTAGTTGGTAAGTAGTTGTAACAGCAGAGGTGGTAGTAGTTGTAACAGTAGTGGTGGTAGTAGTGGTAGTATATACAATGTTATGTCAGGAATATCACTAGTGATGTTGGTGGCAATAGTTGTAATAGTAGTAGTAGTGGTTGTGGTAGAAGTGATGGTGGTAGTGGTAATAGTAGTAGTGGTAGTAACAGTAGTGGTAGTACTGGTATATACAATGTCACAACAGCAATATTACACCTGGAAGGCGTACTACGCAACATTCTCTGGGAATATCGCATATTATCCCACACCCATATTCGTAACATTGATTATTGTACATTATCTCATATCACGAACACAAGTACACTCACGGGCGCGTTGTACGTGACATTGCAAGATACCAGCCAGCCGTCAATAAAGCAATCAAGATGGTAACGGAAATAAAGTATTGACCCGATGTTACCGTCTTGATTTACCATATATTCTTACTAAGAAACCTTTGTATATTTATTTACACTTTTACAGAGACAGACAGAGAACTCTCACTACAACAGCTTTATACAGCCATACAGAAGACAGATTATTAGGTTATACACCAGCTCGAGTCTCGTGAGAGTCTTTAGCACCAGGGCGTCACCTAAATGTGAGGTGGGTTACCCTGGGGCTCCCCGCCTCACCTAGACTGACAGACCCCCAGAACAAACTAACAGTCTTTAGTTCTTGATTTATCAGTTCAGTGGGGATAAATGGTATAAAATACCAACACGATGGAAAAGTAGAGACAAACGCGATCTTTTATTGACTACGTTTCGTCCAAACAGTGGGCAAAACGTAGTCGGTAAATTATAAATAAATGGTTCAGAGAACCGACAAGTTGATGATTGAGACACATATGCAACACTTGGGTATATTTATTGTGGAAACGTTTCGCCACACAGTGGCTTCATCAGTCCAATACAGAGATGAATGGTGGAAGATGAGGAGTTTGAGGTAATCAGTCCCTCAGCCTTGGAGTCTTCAAGACTACGGTGATCTTCACCAACTTTTGTATATAGTTCTGTCTTCCTATTATGTGTCCTTGAATTTGTATTGATAAAGCCACTGGAGGGCGAAATGTCTACAAATAAAGATACCCAGATGTTGCACATGTGTCTATTACCGTATCCTCCAGCATATAAGGCGCACAACAGAATTATCATAATGGTAAATCGGTAATCGTATTCAAGGGATAATTACCCTCTTACTTTACTCTAAAGCATAACCCAGACCCTTCCCTTGATTATGACCTTGAGGATATAAGGCGCAGGGTGATTTTCCAAGACTTTTTGGGGGGAAAGGTGCGTCTTATATGGCGGAAAATACGGTATATCAGTTTGTACTAAAGAATTACCCGAGGTTCTGCAATCATTCTATTACTGATTTTTGCTCTGCATAGTCCAAAAGCAGTTTTTGTCTTCCTTCAGGCAAAGATTGACCTTGCAACTTGCAACAGTGACAGTGGTTAGTGGCTTGGTGTTGCATATCTTGCATGTCAGTAATTTACCTATTATTGGCCAGTGTGGTAATGATGAGTCGAGTCCCACAGCGTCATCGTGCCTTACTACACGCTGGTGCTGTACTGGTGAAGGAGGTTGCAACATTGCAGAAGCATCATCATCTCTTCCCACACTGGAAGCTTGGGAACTGCACGGTAGACACTGCGAAGTTGATCATCCGCTCCGTCTGTACGTTTAATTGAGGAATGTTGCAGTGACAGAGACGTCAATAATGAATTGCTTTAGCCTCATGAATTTCTTCTGCAGTGCCTGACACTCTAGCCTGTGAACAACCATTCATTTATAACTGCAAGATCAAAGATATATCCAAACAGGCGAATGTAATAACGTCTCCCTGCTCGCTACTAGGTCCTCTCCCTGCTCGCTACTAGGTCCTCTCCCTGCTCGCACTAGGTCCTCTCCTGCTCCTCTGCCTCTACTGACAGGTCCTCTCCTGCTCGCTACTAGGTCCTCTCCCTGCTCGCTACTAGGTCCTCCCTGCTCGCTACTAGGTCCTCTCCCTACTCGCTACTAGGTCCTCTCCCTGCTCGCTACTAGGTCCTCCTCTCCTACTGCCTCCGCTACTAGGTCCTCTCCCTGCTCGCTACTAGGTCCTCTCCCTGCTCGCTACTAGGTCCTCTCCCTACTCGCTACTAGGTCCTCTCCTGCTCGCTACTAGGTCCTCTCTCTGCTCGCTACTAGGTCCTCTCCCTGCTCGCTACTAGGTCCTCTCCTGCTCGCTACTAGGTCCTCTCCCTACTCGCTACTAGGTCCTCTCCCTGCTCGCTACTAGGTCCTCTCCCTGCTCGCTACTAGGTCCTCGCTCTACAGTCCCTCTGCTCGCTACTAGGTCCTCTCCTGCTCTACAGCTTACTGATAGGTCCTCTCCCTGCTCGCTACTAGGTCCTCTCCCTGCTCGCTACTAGGTCCTCTCCCTGCTCGCTACTAGGTCCTCTCCCTGCTCGCTACTAGGTCCTCTCCCTGCTCGCTACTAGGTCCTCTCCCTACTCGCTACTAGGTCCTCTCCCTGCTCGCTACTAGGTCCTCTCCCTGCTCGCTACTAGGTCCTCTCCCTGCTCGCTACTAGGTCCTCTCCCTGCTCGCTACTAGGTCCTCTCCTGCTCGCTACTAGGTCCTCCCTGCTCGCTACTAGGTCCTCTCCTGCTCGCTACTAGGTCCTCTCCCTGCTCGCTACTAGGTCCTCTCCTGCTCGCTACTAGGTCCTCTCCTGCTCGCTACTAGGTCCTCTCCTGCTCGCTACTAGGTCCTCTCCTGCTCGCTACTAGGTCCTCTCCTCTCGCTACTAGGTCCTCTCCCTGCTCGCTACTAGGTCCTCTCCCTTCTCGCTACTAGGTCCTCTCCCTGCTCGCTACTAGGTCCTCTCCTGCTCGCTACTAGGTCCTCTCCTGCTCGCTACTAGGTCCTCTCCTCTCGCTACTAGGTCCTTCCCTCTCGCTACTAGGTCCTCTCCCTACTCGCTACTAGGTCCTCTCCCTGCTCGCTACTAGGTCCTCTCCTCTCGTACTAGGTCCTCCTGCTCGCTACTAGGTCCTCTCCTGCTCGCTACTAGGTCCTCTCCCTACTCGCTACTAGGTCCTCTCCTACTCGCTACTAGGTCCTCTCCTGCTCGCTACTAGGTCCTCTCCCTGCTCGCTACTAGGTCCTCTCCTGCTCGCTACTAGGTCCTCTCCCTGCTCGTACTGGCTCCTGCTCCTACTAGGTCCTCTCCCTGCTCGCTACTAGGTCCTCTCCCTGCTCTGCCACGCTACTAGGTCCTCTCCTACTCGCTACTAGGTCCTCTCCCTGCTCGCTACTAGGTCCTCTCCCTGCTCCATGAGCTTTATCAAACCTCGTCTTAAAACTATGTATGGAGCCTGCTTGTGTGTGTGTGTGTGTGCGCTCACCTATATGTGGTTGCAGGGGTAGACTCACAGCTCCTGGCCCCACTACTTTACTGGTAGCTACTACGTCTACATTCCCCTGGCTTCAAAAACCTTGTCGTGTTTGTGTGTGTGTGTGTGTTTGTGTGTGTGTGTGTGTTTGTGTGTGTGTTTGTGTGTGTGTGTGTGTGTGTTGTGTGTAGTGTTGCCCTGTCCATCAACCACCCCACCACCCACCTTCTCCTTTTCAAATTTACAACTCAATTCCACTAAGGAGTATTGAACACCACATTCTTCCTCTCCCCCCCCCCAGCTCGATATTCAACCCTCCATATTACACCTACTAATGGGGAAGCGCTATGCCCGGAGGGGGTCACACAGCGCTTAGGAAAATGAGAAGTAATCAGGTTTGATCCAAGGAAAGAGAGTGAGCTACCAACTTCGAATATTTTTAGAGCACATCTCAGGTTGGATAACAGGAGGCAATAAGTCGAGTGATGCGCACTGTATTTACTTCACACACAGTGGGGCATGGGGACGCAGGATCGAGTCCTGGCCAAGCCGCACTTCTGTTAATGATATATATATATATATATATATATATATATATATATTATTTTGAATGCACCACCACGCAGAAAGAAGAGGGTATATAGAGAGAAAGATCGCAGTCAGCAGATATGTCCGGGCTGGGAAAGAAACATGGCTTGTAAACCAGGCTGCCCAGCTTTTTTGAGGCATCTGTGGCTAAGCGAAGAGCTTCACCTGGGGAACCTATAAACCATAACAAAAATAAGGGATGGAGATACGGTGTAACCTGTCAGTGACCCTATAAACCACAACAAGAATAAGGGATGGAGATACGGTGGCTCTGGTGGTCTGGTGGCTAAAGCTCTCGCTTCACACGGCGAGGGCCTGGGTTCGATTCCCAGCCAGGGCAGAAACATTGGGCGTGTTTCTTTACCCCTGTTGTCTATGTTCCCCATCAGTAAAATGGGTACCTGGGTGATAGTCGACTGGTGTGAGTCGCATCCTGGAACACTGACCTAATCTGCCCGAAATGCTCAGCATAACAAGGGACTTTCTATATAGTAGTATGTCACTGATGTCAGCTAGGCCTGTATACCATGTACATGTACTTGTAGTAAATAAAGATATTATTATTACCTGTCAGTAGCCCTATAAACCAAAACAAGAAGAGAAAGAGGTAATAGGGCAAAATAAACGTAGAACATATGCTGTAAAATTTCAGGTCTCATCCTAGCATAAGCCGACTGAACCCTTAAAAACAAACAACAACACCAGGGTTCTAGTAAGGGAGGAAAAACAGGTGTATATAAGCGAGTGAAATTGATAGTGGAAGAGAAGTGAACTAACTCTATAATGGTGTGAGTGGCGTTAATCCCAGATGTACCCAGCGATGTTTTTTATTGTTCATAGCAATCCGCTTTACCCGAGTCCTCCATCCACACTTCAACACGCCTCTTATATATATATATATATATATATATATATATATATATATATATATATAAAATATATATATATATATATATATATATATATATATATATATATATATTTTTTTTAAAAAAAGGTGAGACAGCAACCACTCAGGAGGTACTACCATCCTGCCAGGTGACTGTGAAACAGAAACCTGAAACTGTTTTACATGATGGTAGGATTGCTGGTGTCTTTTTTCTGTCTCATAAACATGCAAGATTTCAGGTACGTCTTGCTACTTCTACTTACACTTAGGTCACACTACGCAAACATGTACACGTTTATTGTATACACACTCATCTGAGTTTTCTTTGATTTTATCTTAATAGTTCTTGTTCTTATTGCTTTTCCCTTTCATATCCATGGGGAAGTGGAATAAGAATCTTTCCTCCGTAAGCCATGCGTGTTGTAAAAGTCAACTAAAATGCCGGGAACAATGGGCTAGTAACCCTTTTCCTGTATAGCTTACTAAAAAGAAGAAGAAGAAAATCGTCAAAGTGGGATGTTTGAATGTGCGTGGATGTTGTGCGAATGATAAGAAAGAGATGATTGTAGATGTTATGAATGAAAAGAAGCTGGATGTCCTGGCTTTAAGTGAGACAAAGCTGAAGGGGGTAGGAGAGTTTCAGTGGGGAGAAATAAATGGGATTAGATCAGGGGTTTCAAATAGAGTTAGAGCTAAAGAAGGAGTGGCAATAATGTTGAATAATCAGTTATGGCAGGTAAAGAAGGAATATAAATGTATAAATTCAAGGATTATGTGGAGTAAAATAAAGGTTGGATGTGAAAAGTGGGTTATAGTAAGTGTTTATGCACCTGGAGAAGAGAGAAGTGTAGAGAGAGAGAGAGATTTTGGGAAATGTTGAGTGAGTGTGTGGGAGTTTTGAACCAAGTGAGAGAGTAATTGTGGTTGGGGATCTTAATGCTAAAGTGGGTAAAAATGTTGTGGATGGAGTAGTAGGTAAATTTGGGGTGCCAGGGTAAATGTAAATGGGGAGCCATTAATTGAGCTATGTGTAGAAAGAGGTTTGGTAATAAGTAATACATATTTTATGAAAAAGAGGATAAATAAATATACAAGGTATGATATAGCACGTAAGGAAAGTAGTTTGTTGGATTATGTATTGGTGGATAAAAGGTTGATGAGTAGGCTTCAGGATGTACATGTTTATAGAGGGGCAACGGATATATCAGATCATTATTTGGTTGTAGCTACAGTTAGAGTAAAAGGTAGATGGGACAAAAGGAAAATGGCAACAGCAAGTAAGAGAGGTAAAAGTGTATAAACTAAGGGAGGAGGAAGTTAGGGTGTGATATAAGCAACTATTGGCA
>WNWK01013536.1:0-54934 GCA_009830355.1 Cherax destructor
TGTTCTGATTGTCAGTTTGTTAGTGCAGCTAGCTTTAGAGAAGTTGTTCTGTCGTACACTGGTTGAGTCGAGTCTTAGAGTTACCGGGAGCACACTCATACACACTTTTATTCTTATTTGTATATATTATTGTAATTACTGACATTGTACCTGATGGTACTTCTGAGTCATTTATATATGTGCCCTCAGCACAGACTTATGGTATATGAGAGCAGTGTAGGAGCTACCCTCCTAATTAACCTCCTAATTCATACCTTAATGAACATCCTTATCATTTGTACATATATTTACTTTGAAACCCTAGACAATAACTTGTTTAATAAACATATTAAATTTTATGCTTTAGTTAGTATCCTCCTAGTTGTAATCCTCTTGAAGCTTGTTGAATATGCTGGATAACTGGACCAGGATACTGACTTTGTTGCAAAAGCCCAGTAACAGGCTGGATGCTAGAAGGGCTATCCTTTCTAGTGTTCGCTGGAGATGTCTATTGATAATAGATATCGTGTCATTTTGTAACACTATGTATGGATCCTGCCTCCACTACGTCACTCTCCAGATATTTCCACTTCTTGACAACTCTAAGGTTGAAGATGTACTTTCTAACGTCCCAATGACTCATCAGAGTTTTCAACTAAGTTGTGTCCCCTTGTTCCTATTTTCCATTTCTGAAACATTCTAGCCCTGTCCACCCTGTCAATTTTTCTCAGTATTTTATATGTCGTTATCATGTCTTCCCTATCTCTCCTGTCCTCTAGTGTCATCAGGATGAGTTCCCTTAACTTCTCCTCGTAGGACGTACCCTTAGCTGATGGACTAGTCTTGTTGCAAACTTTTGCACTTTCTGAAATTTCTTGATGTATCTGACTAGGTGTGGGTTCCATACTGGTGCTGCATACTCCAATATGGGCCTGACGTACACAGTGTAATGTCGTGACTTACTCCTTTCTTAGATGTCGAAACGCTATTCTCAGGTTGGTCAGGCGCCCATATGGTGCAGCTATTATTTGGTTGATGTGCGCCTCAGGGAATGTGCTTGGTACAATGCTCACCTCAAGATCCTTTTCCTTAAGTGAGGTTTGCAGCCTTTGATCCCCTAGCCTGTACTCCGTCTGCAGTATTATTTGTCCTTCCCCAAGCATCATGAGTTTGCACTTGGTGAGGTTACACTCCAGGAGCCATTTGTCAGACCAGGCTTGCAGCCTGTCCAGATTCCCTTGTAATCTTACCTGATCCTCGTCCACTTGTATTCTCCTCATTAGTTTCACATCAGAGAACAGGAACACCTCTGAATCTATTCTTTTCATCTTATTCACACATACCAGAAACAGCACCGGACATAGAACTGACTCATGTGGAACCCCCCTCGACACATGCGCCCACTCTGATACCTCATCATGTACCAATACTCATTGTTTCCGTCCTGTCAGGTATTCCTTGGTCCATTGTATTCTTTCATACTATTCTTGCCTACTCCTCTAGTTTTTAAACCAGTCCCTTATGAGGTACTGTGTCGAAAACTTTCTTACAGTCCAAGACGATGGAGTCTAACCATCCCTCTCTCTCCTCTTACCTTGTAGAACTCAAGTAGATTTGTGACACAGGATTTCCCCATCCATGAAGCCGTGATAATTGCCACGTATGAGCCCATTCCTTTCTATGTGCTCCTCTACTCTTCTCCTGATAATCTTCTCCATGACTTTGCATACTATACATTTCAGTGACACTGGTCTATATTTTAATACTGCCTGTCTGTCTCCTTTTTTAAAAAATTGGGACTACATTTGCTGTCTTCTACACCTCAGACAGTTGCCTTGTTTTGATAGATTTATTGAAAAGTGTTGCTAGCGGCACACACAGTTTCTCTGCTTCCTCTCTCAGGACTCATGGAGAGACGTTATCTGAGCCCACCGCTTTCGAGGTATCTAGTTTAGTGATGTATCGGATATCCGCACAATTTCTTACATCCGCATCAACATCTGTGGAACATCCGCAAAATTTCTTACATTCGCATCTGCATCTGCATCCGCAAAATAAGTAAGTCATCCGTATACACATCCGCATCTGCGGATATCTAAATTTTCACATCCGATACATCCCTAATTTAGTTCACCTAACGGTTCCTCCTTGGTTATGTGCAGGATGTCAAACACTTGCTGGTTTATCCCATCGCCTCGGTTTGCTGTAAGCATTTCTGTCTCCACTGTGAATATTTCTCTTAATCTTGTGCTGAGCTCTTTACATACTTCCAGGTCACTCTTTGTGAGCTCCCCTCCTTCCTTCTTCAGCTTGATTACCTAGTCCTTAACTGCTGTTTTCCTCCTGATGTGACTGTATAACAACTTTAGGTCAGATTTCGCTTTTGATTCTGTCATTCTCGTATTGCCAGCGGGCCTCTCTACTTATCTGTGCATATTCATTTCTGGTTATTTGGCTCAATTCCTTGTTTTATTGAACCCTTTAGCTTCTATACTTTTTCTTTGTTCTAGCATACTTAGCTTTGGCCTCTTTAAATCTCCAGGCAAACCATGGGGTCACTCTGGTCTTCCTGTTGTTTCTGTTGCCCTTGAGTATGAACTTCTCTGCCTCCCTGCAGTTTGTGGTCACTTGTTCCATCATTTCATTTACTGTCTTTCCCTGTAGTTCTCATACCCACTGCACCTCTTGTAGTAATTGCCTCATACTTGTGTAGTCCCCTTTTTTTAAGTTTGGCTTCTCTCATCCTTCTCATGATGCTTCACTCTCCACTGTTAACTCGAAAGGGTATTCGAAACTCTGGACCATGTGATCAATAGCGCCAAGGGGCCTTTCGTGTGTAATTTCCCCTATGTCTGTCCATCCTTGCTGGTACATCCTCTTCTCTCTGTCTGGTTGTGTCCCTAACATGTTGGTGCATGAAGTTTTCCAATACTGTCTCCAGCATCTTAGCCCTCCACGTTTCTGATCCCCCATGTGGGTCTAGGTTTTCCAAGTAAATCTCCTTGTTGCTAAAATCCCCCATGACAAGTAACTTTGCCCTACCCAGATTGGCCCTTCTGGCCACCTCGGCTAGTGTATCCACTATTGCTCTGTTGCTCTTATCATACACTTGTCTTGGTCTCTTGCTAATCAGTGATGGGTTGTATATCACTGCTATCATCACCTTTGAACCCCCGGTTTGAAGTGTTCCTATTATGTAGTCATCTGCTTCCCCTTTGTCAATTGTGTAGAATAGAGGTTGTCTTTGGGTTATGACTGATTAGGTTAGTGATCCTTCTCGAGTCAATTATGAAATTCAACCCAGGACCTGCCACCTCATCCTAGTTACCTGAATTAGTTCTATGTACCTCGATTCTCACAGTGGGCAGTGTGATGTAATAGACGGTTGCAACTGTAGGTCTCTGGTGAAGGTGGTGACTAGCCCTTTGCACGTGGGCCCCAAGCTACATGAATGCATTCAATACTCTCGAGATACTCATGTGGAAGGGTGATAAACCGTGGTACACCTAGAAATACCTGTGTGAGTCTTAGAATTGTAAAATATAACCTTTATACAAGGGCTCACTATGTTTTGTTTTTTTTGTGACTGAGGGTAGTGCGCGCAGCCGGCTCCTGTATCCCCGTGGACACTCATGCTGGCTGCAGTGTGCCTACTCTCTATTAGTGTAGGTTGTGAGGTGTTGTAGTTTACTAAGACAAATTCTGTCTAACTCTAACTTAGCTTAAATATGTATACTATGTATAAGTAGTACTGTATAATACATTAGCCTGCGGAGGCATCGTTGATAGGCTGTCTTACAAATTAAGATGGTATAAATGTGGCACCTGGCCTCAGTAGTCATCGCCTCCCCCTCCTTACTTCCCAAACTGGGGAAAGGTTTGAAACGTCTGGAAATCAAACGAGATTTTCCACACCAATACCTCCCAACTCAAAACTCCACTGGTTTTTGATGATCAGTGCAACTCCTCCTTACCCTCTGTCTTTCCTCACGATCTGACATCCAGTTGGAAACGTTTCATCTGTTATCAACACTGTGAGCCTTGTCTCTGTGAGTGCTATGATGTCATGGGATGCCTCATTGATTCGTTCTTGCCACTCCTCACTCTTATTTGTTATTCCATTTGGGTTGGTGTATCTTACCTTCAGCTTCCTTTCCAGTACTGTAATTCGGGAGGAGGGAGGGGTTTGTGCAGACTGGAGGTGTTGAAGGCAGGGTGGGATATTATGAAAGGTTGTTGTGATGGTGGTATTAGTGCTGGGGGTAGTGGAACTGTGAAGTGTGGTTTGTTTCTGGTTATTGTGTTTGGTGTTTACCCTGAGGCTGAGCTTTCCTGTCTGTTGATGTGTGTGTGTGTGTGTGTGTGTGTGTGTGTGTGTGTGTGTGTGTGTGTGTGTGTGTACGTGTACTTACCTATTTGTACTCGCCTATTTGTGGTTGCAGGTATCGATTCATAGCTCCTGGCCACGCCTCTTCAATGATCACTACTGGGTCCTCTCTCTCCCTGCTCCATGAGCTTTGTCATACCTCCACTATGTCAATTGCCAGACTATTCCACTTCCTGACAACTCTATGACTAAAGAAATACTTACTAACATCTCTTTGACTCATCTGAGTCCTGAACTTCCAATTGTGACCCCTTGTTTCTGTGTCCCATCTCTGGAACATCCTGTCTCTGTCCACCTTGTCAATTCCTCGCAGTATTTTGTATGTCGTTATCATGTCTCCCCTAACCCTCCTGTCCTCCAGTGTCGTCAGGCCGATTTCCCTTATCCTTTCTTCAAAAGACATTCCCCTTAGCTCTGGAACTAACCTTGTTGCAAACCTTTGCACTTTCTCTAATTTATTGATGTGCTTGACCAGGTGTGGGTTCCAAACCGGTTCTGCATACTCCAGTATGGGCCTGATGTACACGATGTACAGAGTCTTGAACAATTCCTTACTGAGGTATCGGAACGCTATTCTCACGTTTGCCAGCCGCCCATATGCTGCAGCAGTTATCTGGTTGATGTGTGCCTCAGGAGATTTGCTCGGTATTATACTCACCCCAAGATCCTTTTCCTTGAGTGAAGTTTGCAATCTTCGGCCACCTAGCCTGTACTCTGTCTGGGGTCTTCTTTGCCCTTCCCCAATCTTCATGACTTGAAGCCTGTCCAGGTGTCTTTGTAGTCCTGCCTGATCCTCATCCAATTTAATTCTTCTCATTAACTTCACATCATCTGCAGACAGGGACACTTCTGAGTCTATCCCCTCCATCATGTCATTCACATATACCAAAAACAGCACTGGTCCTAGGACTGACCCCTGTGGAACCCCGCTCATCACAGGCGCCCACTCTGACACCTCGTCACGTACCATGACTCGTTGTTGCCTCCTTGTAAGTTATTCTCTGATCCATTGCAGTGCTCTTCCTGTTATGCATGCCTGGTCTTCTAGCTTTTGCAATAAACTTTTGTGAAGAACTGTGTCGAAGGACTTCTTGCAGTCCAAGAAAATGCAATCTAAACACCCCTCTCTCGTGTCTTACTTCCATTACCATGTCATAAAACTCTAGTAGGTTCGTGACACAGGATTTTCCTTCTCTGAATCCGTGCTGGTTGTCATTTATAAGCCTGTTCCATTCTAGGTGCTCCACCACTCTCCCCCTGACAATCTTCTCCATGACTTTGCATACTATACATGTCAGTGACACTAGTCTGTAGTTTAGTGCCTCGTGCCTGTCTCCTTTTTTAAAAATGGGGACTACATTTGCCGTTTTCCAAACCTCAGGTAGTTGCCCAGTTTCGATGGATGTGTTGAAAATTGTTGTTATTGGCACAGACAACATCTCTGCTACCTTTCTAAGGACCCACAGAGAGATGTCCGGTCCCACCGCCTTTGAGGTATCAAGTTCACTTAGCAGCTTCTTCACCTCCTCCTCGGATGTGTATTTCATCTAGCACTTGTTGGTATATCCCTTATTGGTGTACCCTGCTATTCTGACTTCCTGGAGTCCTTTCTTTCTCCAATGTAAATATTTCCTTAAATCTCATGTTGAGCTCCTCACATGTTTCTTGGTCGTTTCTTGTGACCTCCCCACCTTCCTCAGCCTGATTACCTGGTCCTTGACTGTTGTCTTCCTTCTGATTCCCATATGTTGCATAAGTATCTCAATTCTTCAACATGTCCCTTAGTCTTACTTTCTCCTGCAGGATCCTGTTTCGAGTCGATTCTGCCTTGAAAATCACTTTGACTGGCTTTTGTTTTTCTCTTGCAAATCCCCCTATTCTCAGAAAATTTGTCAAATGGGTCATGTCGTCCTCTCCTATTGCTTTCGTGATACTTTCAATCACTTTTTTCTTTCCCTGTCTTCGTGCTTCATAAGTTTTCCCTTCAGCTTCCTGGAGCTCATAAACAAAAACTGACCTCTCACTTTCATCCTCCCACTGCATTTTTCTTTGTATCCCCTGAGTCGATTTAGTTGCCTCCATTGCAGGGTTCCTTCCTTCAATCTGATGTCCCTGTGCTCAGTGGTCTGTCATTTTCCCTTCTCAGCTTTTCCTGGGCACTGCTGTGGTCTGTTAAGGCCTCTGCATATAACTTAGTTCTTTCATTATCTCCAGTCTCCTCGTTTGTTCCTGGTGTACTCCTCATCTTTCCTGGGCTCCATGGTGGTCTGATAAGTCCGCTGCATACAGTATAACTCCTGTGTTCCCTGCAGTCCCCTCATTTGTGACTGATGTAGGAGTTCCCGATGTTGTGCACATACTGCTCTTTGGTTCTTTGAACTGCTTCAGATTTTTTAGTTCATCTTTTAAGCTCTGTATCTTAGTTACTGCTGCTGTCGCTTGTAGCTCTCATTTCCTGCTCTCTGTAGCTATCCTTCCTCCATTTTCTTGTTAAGCTCTTCTAGCTTCCTTCTCCACTCTTCTTCCCTTTTCGTGAGCTCTGTCACCCAGTCTTCCCTTCCAGGCTCATCCACCAGTCTCCTGGTTCTCCGTCCTGCTCTTCGTCAACACATTATTTTTTTTTGTCACCACAAGAAAAACAACTTCTGTGTTTTCGTGTGTTCGAGAGTGAGTGTGTGTGTTTGTGTGTGTGTGTGTGTTTGTGAGTGTATTATATATGGGTGTGTGTATGTGTGTGTATATGTGTGTGAGTGTAAGGGTGATTAATGTTTTTTTTATGCAGCTAACGGTTAGTTGGCTGTGTATGCATGTGTGTGTGTGTGTGTGTGTGTGTGTGTGTGAGTCGTTTTGTATGTACACTCTGCCTCTCTGTGCATTAAATTACTCTGTCAATTCCAGAAACCTCTTTGTCCTGCGTTTTGATTGTCATAGGTTATTATTTTAATACTTGCTCCTACCCTTATTTAGGAGCTATGTTAGTTTATATGTTTGTTTATTGGCAGTTTTATCTGACCTAAGCGCTTGCACGTGCACTCACTAGTGTGTTTGTCGGCTTACATGTGATGACCCACACCTTCCTACCCAGCTACTCTTCCTTACTAAATGTTAAGTGCTCTATGTATGATATTCAGCTCTCCAGAGTAGGATTTATGATCCCCACTACCAGTGATGCAGGGCCAAATATTAATCACACAACATGCAACTACAAAAAGGTGATTTGTACATCATGTCTGGCAGAGGTGTCGTCTGGGATCCTGGCTCTGTTGCTGCTGCATGATGATTCAAGTTGTGGTGCCACTCCTGACACCCTGGTTCCCCTTTCGTTTCTTCTTCTCTATTATATTCACAGTAACCGTACTTCAGCTACAGCTCTAGGTTTGTACTATGCTATCAGGTGAACAATTTAAACCATTATTGTACACACTTGTTTCAGGAAAACACCAGAGTCCTGAGAATACTGGATATTTTCTGATTTTTTGTTTTCTTTACCCCTCACTTTATAATTGTTTAATTTTCCACTAACTCATCTATCCTTATCTCTTATCTCTCTGACTTGGCTCACACTTATTCTGTTTGAATTTGCAGTTACTGGTTTGTGGCAACACCACCTGCACCCGGCACTAGGCCTCCCGCTTCTCTCTTCTGGCACTGATTCCACTTTCAAATTGTTTTATATAAACTGTAGCCCTCACGTGCCTTTTCTGATTTAGGGCAGCTTGTATTTCACTTATCGGTTTGTTCACTGACACTGACAACTTTCGGTGATCCCTGTAATGACCTTGGTGGGCCCAAAACCACTGAAGATTCACTATCACTATATGATGCTGTAATTCCCTCTATGGTGTGTGTGTGTGTGTGTGTGTGTGTGTGTGCAATATTAATATTTTAAACGTATCGGCTGGTATCGATAGTTTTTCACCGGTACATATACCGATACCGTAAAAATCGCGGATACCCGTCGATACCGATACTCTGGCAAACCACTATTCCTTATGAACATTCACGTGTCAAACATTTACAAGTCAAACTATGGTCGAACAGAGTCAAGCCGGTGTTGAACACAGTCAGGGTGAAGTCGGACATCACCTAGTTAACCATCTATGGAGCTGGCAACACAGTGCCTTATGAGCGAGCTGGCTGGTGCTTACTATACTTACACTAAATCTATATAAACGTGCGATTACCAGCGAAGTACAGGAAGAGAACCTTATTTAAAAGATAAACAGTGTGCAAAAAAACTAAAATGTTGTTTACTGTCCTTAGAGATGGCAATTCCCAAGTAATAACAACTCAGCTCTGCTGGTAGGAAACCTTTGAAGCTCCTGCAGCCGATGAACCTTTAATGGGATACTTGACAATATCATCACTGCCCTACTGAAGTCTATCAGCTCAGGCTGACAAGTCTCTCCTCCTGCGTGATGGACTATAACAGAGAAACAGTTTTTGCTCCCACTGTGTAGCAATCATGTAGAATGTATCCAAGTATAGTAAATAAAAATAATAATTCTAGATTACATAGTAAAATGGACGAAAGAAACAAATGGTGCAAAGTTGACAAGTAGAGACAAAGACAAGAAAACACAATGGAAGCAACAAACGGCGACTGAAAGTCCCATTTAATAAAGAAAATTAATGCAATGTGAAAAAACATATCTTACTCAGGCCTCGGTGAGGCTGTCAGATCTCACCTGTACTGCTTACTTCTCTCTCTCTCTCTCTCTCTCTCTCTCTCTCTCTCTCTCTCTCTCTCTCTCTCTCTCTCTCTCTCAAGGAAGAGAGAGAGAGCGGGACCTTGATTCAAAGAATCGAGCATATTTGTCTTCTATTCCTTAGGACGTTATATGACCCCTACGGGTTTAGCACTTCCTCCCAACACATGTAATAATAATAACAACAATAACAATAATAAATGATAATACCTAAATGTATTGTTGTCGCTGCGTGATCCCAGAAAGCCATCCCCGTGTTGCATCGCCTCAGTCCTTGTGCTTCACTGCACGAGACTGGAACAGTGCAGAGTGCGGCGTAAGTGGGTAACGCAGTGAAATACTAGTACTGAAGTGAATCAGAAGAGACATTCACAAGTCATCACATGGAAACTAATAAATACCCCCTAGGTTCTACAATGAAAACGGCAAGGTCAAAAACTTTGGAAGTTCAACTGAAGAGGCTTTTATTGCTTTCTAAGACAATCCAATAACCTAAACAAGAGATCAATATTTGTTTTATCTAACTAACATTAACCACCTTTTAATTAGAATATACACAACCCAGTTACACTAACCACAATCCAGCAACACTAACCACCACCCACCAACACTAACCACAATCCAGCAACACTAACCACAATCCAGCAACACTAACCACAATCCAGCAACACTAACCACAATCTAGCTACACTAACCACAATCCACCAACACTAACCACAATCCACCAACACTAACCATAATCCACCAATACTAACCACAATCCAGCAACACTAACCATAATCCAGCAAAACTAACCACAATCCACCAACACTAACCATAATCCACCAACACTAACCACAATCCACCAACACTAACTACAATTCGCCAACTCTTACCACAATCCGCCAACTCTTACCACAATCCACCAACACTACCCACAACTCACCAGCATTAACCACAATCCACCAACACTAACCACAATCCACAAACACTAACCACAATCCACCAACAGTAACCGACATCCACCAACACTAACCACAACCCACCACCACTTAACATGATTCACCAACACTAACCACAACCCATAAAGACTAACCACAACTTACCAACACTAACCATAATCCACCAACACTAACCACAACCCACTAACACTAACCACCGTCCAATTCATTCTAATGAGGACACTAGAGCACTCCAGGATGATTTGAATAGACTGATGCAGTGGTCGGAGAAGTGGCAGATGCAGTTTAATGTAGACAAATGCAAAGTTCTATATGATGGGCAGGACAATAACCATGCCACATATAAACTGAATAATGTAGATCTTAATACTTGTGATTGCGAAAAAGATTTAGGAGTTCTGGTTAGAAGTAATCTGAAACCAAGACAACAGTGCATAAGTGTTCGCAATAAAGCTAACAGAATCCTTGGTTTCATATCAAGAAGTATAAATAATAGAAGTCCTCAGGTTGTTCTTCAACTCTATATATCCTTGGTTAGGCCTCATTTAGATTATGCTGCACAGTTCTGGTCACCGTATTACAGAATGGATATAAATGCTCTGGAAAACGTAGAGGAGGATGACAAAGTTGATCCCATGTATCAGAAATCTTCCCTATGAGGATAGACTGAGGGCCATGAATCTGCACTCTCTAGAAAGGCGTAGAATTAGGGAGGATATATACACACACAACCCGCACATATAAAAGGGAGGAGCTTACGACTACGTTTCGGCCCGACTTGGACCATTTACTTTGTAAATGGTCCAAGTCGAGCCAAACGTCGTAAGCTCCTCCCTTTTATATGTGCGGTTGTGTGATTGTTCCAGTCACGGTATTGTGCCTTTTTTTGTTATTTAGGGGGGATATGATTGAGGTGTATAAATGGAAAACAGGAATAAATAAAGGGGATGTAAATAGCGTGCTGAAAATATCCAGCCAAGACAAGACTTACAGCAATGGTTTCAAGTTGGAAAAGTTCAGATACAGGAAGGATATAGGAAAGCACTGGTTTGGTAACAGAGTTGTGGATGAGTGGAACAAACTCCCGAGTACCGTCATAGAAGCTAAGACGTTGTGTAGTTTTAAAAATAGGTTAGATAAATACATGAGTGGGTGTGGGTGCGTGTAGGTTAGACCTGACTAGCTTGTGCTGCTAGATCTTATGCCGTGCTCATTCCTTAAGTGGAAGTGACCTGACTATGTGGAGTTTACCTGGAGAGGGTTAACTCCAGGTAGTCGGGTCTAAGCCGGGGAGTGATGGACCTGCCTCGTATGGGTCAGTAGGCCTGCTGCAGTGTTCCTTCTTTCTTATGTTCTTATGTTAACCCACCAACATTAACCACAATTCGCCAACACTAACCACAATCCAACAACATTAACCACAACGCACCAACACTAATCACAACCCACCATCACTAACCATAATCCACCAACACTAACTACAATTCGCTAACACTAACAACAATCCAGTGACACTAACCACAATCCAGTGACACTAACCACAATTCGCCAACACCAATCACAATCCAACAACATTAACCACAACCCACCAACACTAATCACAACCCACCATCACTAACCATAATCCACCAACACTAACTACAATTCGCCAACACTAACCACAGTCCACCAACACTAACCACAATCCACCAACACTAACCACAATCCACCAACACTAACCACAACCCACCAACACTAACCACAACCCAACAACACTAACCACAACCCAACAACACTAACTACAATCCAGTGATTCTAACCACAACCCACCTACACTAACCACAACCCACCTACACTAACCACAATCCACCAACACTAACCACAATTCGCCAACACTAACCGCAATCCAACAACATTAACCACAACCCACCAACACTAATCACAACCCACCAACACTAACCACAACACACCAACACTAACCACAACCCACCAACACTAACCACAACCCACCAACACTAACTACAATCCAGTGACACTAACCACAACCCACCAACATTAACTACAACCCACAATATCAACTACAACCCATCTTGTGAAGGACATTGCCCTTACTCTCTTTGAACGTCAGGTCGTTCCACCGCGTGAAGGTCAGGTCGTTATACCGCGTGAAGGTCAGTTTGTTACACTATGTGAAGGTAAGGTGGTTATACCGTGTGAAGGTCAGGTGGTTATACCGTGTGAAGGTCAGGTGGTTATACCGTGTGAAGGTCAGGTGGTTATACCGTGTGAAGGTCAGGTGGTTATACCGTGTGAAGGTCAGATTGTTACACCGTGTGAAGGTCAGGTTGTTACACCGTGTGAAGGTCAGGTTGTTACACGGGGTGAAGTTCAATTTGTTACACAGGGTGAAGTTCAGTTCGTTACACAGGGTGAAGGTCAGGTTGTTACACGGGGTGAAGGTCAGGTTGTTACATGGGGTGAAGGTCATATTGTTACACGGGGTGAATTCTAGGCCGTTACAGTTACTGAAGGTCAGGTGGTTATACCGTGTGAAGGTCAAGTTATTACACCATGTGAAGGTCAGATTATTACACAGTGTGAAGGTCAGGTTGTTACACCGTGTGAAGGTCAGGTTGTTACACCGTGTGAAGGTCAGGTTGTTACACCATGCGTAGGTCAGGTTGTTACACCGTGTGAAGGTCAGGTTGTTACACCATGCGAAGGTCAGGTTGTTACACCATGCGAAGGTCAGGTTGTTACACCGTGTGAAGGTCAGGTTGTTACACCGTGTGAAGGTCAGGTTGTTACACCGTGTGAAGGTCAGGTTGTTACACCGTGTGAAGGTCAGGTTGTTACACGGGGTGAAGGTCAGGTTGTTACACGGGGTGAAGGTCATATTGTTACACGGGGTGAATTCTAGGTCGTTACAGTTACTGAAGAGTAATTACAATTGTGATAGACTCTTGTCTATTGATTACACGGTGGTGTTGAAACCTGAACAGACTCTTCAACACTCTAAGTGGAGAGAGAGAGAGGCTGTCCAGACTGCTTACCCTCCAGTAGTAGCAGTAGTAGAAGTATTATTAGCACTAGTAGTAGCTGTAGTAGAAGCAGTATTAATAGTAACAGTAGTAGTAGTAATCGCAGTAGTTATAGAAGGAGTAGTAAAAGTAGTAGTAATCACATTAGTAGTAGTAGTAGTAACAATAGTAGTAGTAACAGTAGTATTATTAAATAGTAGTAGTACTAGTAACAACAGTAGTAGCAGTAACAGTAGTAGCAATAACAGTAGTAGTAATAGTAACAGTAGTAGTAATAGTAACAGTAGTAGTAATAGTAACAGTAGTAGTAGTAATAGCAGTAGTAATAGTAGTAATAGTAGTAGCAGTAGTAGTAATAGTAGTAGCAGTAGTAGTAATAGTAGCAGTAATAGTAGTTGTAGTATTAATAGTAGTAGTAGTAACAGTAGTAGTAGTAGTAACAGTAGTAGTAGTAGTAGTAGTAACAGTAGTAGTAGTAGTAGCAACAGTAGTAGTAGTAGTAGTAGTAGTAACAGTAGTAGTAGTAGTAACAGTAGTAGTAGTAGTAACAGTACTAGTAACAACAGTAGTAGCAGTAACAGTAGTAGCAATAACAGTAGTAGTAATAGTAACAGTAGTAGTAATAGTAACAGTAGTAGTAGTAGTAATAGCAGTAGTAGTAGTAATAGTAGTAATAGTAGTAATAGTAGTAGTAATAGTAGTAGCAGTAGTATTAATAGTAGCAGTAATAGTAGTTGTAGTAGTAATAGTAGTAGTAGTAACAGTAGTAGTAGTAGTAACAGTAGTAGTAGTAGTAGTAGTAGTAACAGTAGTAGTAGTAGTAGTAACAGTAGTAGTAGTAGTAGTAGTAGTAACAGTAGTAGTAGTAGTAACAGTAGTAGTAGTAGTAACAGTAGTAGTAGTAATAGTAGTAGTAGTAATAGTAGTAGTAATAGTAGTAGTAGTAATAGTAGTAGTAATAGTAGTAGTAGTAATAGTAGTAGTAATTGTAACTTACCAACCGTTAGTTGAGTCACAAGCCTTTCATGTGATCACTGCCGTTACTAGCGTTTCTGCTGATCAAGCCGTGTCAAGGGTCAACCTTTGAATATGAGCGTCCCCTCGCCCACAGGAGCGCCAGTTCTAGTCCAGAGAGCAGAGAAGACAGGCAAGGCGACACAGGCTCTGAGTTACTCCCATTTTCACCAATATATCAGTTAACAACCAATTACGTTTGTGTTTATTACCAAATCCATCATCAAGAACCCCTCACGACAAATGGTGGCAATGAGCGGGTCATTGTGTGAGTGCCATGGCGTCCTCAAGCCAGCCAGCCACTCAGCCGGCTTCCCCAACCGTCCAAGCCAGTTTGTACAGCCGTTTGTCAAGCCTCTTGGCTTATAATTGCAAGTAAACCTCCAAAGAGTTGATCTGGGTTTTGCAATTTAACTAGCCAGTTAAGCCAGTCTATGGGAGAGAGCCTCAGTTACAACCAGACTGCCAGCCTATCATCCAGCCTGTCTCTTCAGTCATCCAACCTGCTCCTTCATGCTGTGTGCATAGTTACAAGCATTCACGTCAACCAGTCTCGAGAGCTTAAGCCAGCTGCTTCTTCAGCCAAGCCAGAAGTAAGCCAAGCCAGTTCCTCTTTGAAGTATTGTCTCCAATATCGCTTTGTGCCACCAGTTGGACGCGTAAGAGTGGTATTCACCATCCCTGTGGATGGGTGGTAAAATGTGGTTCCTCAGCCGTGAGATTTAGTGTGGGTGCCAGCTAGACGCGGGGCAAGCCAGGCTGTACCCCCGCTCCCACCACCGACCCACCCACAACCCACCGCCCGCCACTAACATCCCCTTGTGGCACTCTCAACCATTGGGTATTTTCACCCTTATTGTACCGCTTACACACTGGGTCAAGAGCTATATTTCACCTGTGTTTCATCTGAGCGCCAACGATGTAAAGCCTAAGTGTGTAGGTCACCGGGACAAGCGCATTCTTCTTCGACTGAGAGTAGTGGATGCTGCCAGCCGAGATTCCCCTACCACTCTCCTCTCACCGCCACTGCCGCTTAGACTTAGTAAAGTAAAGTAAATTTTATTTCATTGCAATTTTACATAGACATTGGTAGTTACAATCATAAACTGAAGTGCAAGGAGAGCCACTGACATGCAATGGCATTAGGGGCAGCTTAATCTAATGACTTATAGACTATGTACATAATATTAGAGAAATTGATTGAGTTTATTCTAGTTATATATTTGATTTCAAATTACAATATGATGATATTATACTGTTAAAATGACAATATGATGATATTACATTGTAACAAGTGTTTTGGAGGATGGTAATATAAAATTGAGATCATCTTAAGGAAAATAACATATAGCATTTTTGAAAGTAATTTATAGTATGAGTATTTAGTTTAGGATGAGTAGGGGGTAACATAATAGTAACATATTAGTAAAAATTGAAATTATCTTATAGGAAAATAATATTGAGCAATTTTGAAAGTAGTTTACAGTATGAGTATTTAGTTTAGGGTGAGTAGGTGGTCTTTGAGAAGAGTCTTAAATTGATTTTCAGACAAGGTTATCTTAGTATTTACTGGTAATGAATTCCAGATTCTGGGGCCCTTTATGTGCATAGAATTTTTAGATAGGTTGATATGGACTCGGGGTATATTAAAAAGTGATCTGTGTCTTGTGTTGTGGTCATGGGTCCTATTAAAGTTGGTGAGGAGAATTTTGAGCGGAGGGTTTAACAGTAGAGATAATTTTCAGTTTAACAGTAGAGATAATTTTCTGTTACAGACAATTTCTTTATATATATATATATAAGATGTTTGCATGTGTGAAACATTTCTACAGTGAATTGTGTTATTCAGAGACTTGTAATTAATTGCAGACTCAGTGTTCATCTACTTGTAATATTTCACTAGTTTTGTCTTCGTTTATTTTCGTGTCTCATGTTATGTATATGTTGTGTTGTGTAGTTTCTACACCTGAAGTAAGTATTTATTTCATGTGTCCGAATTTATTCTGTGACTTGTGTGCAGTATAATTTTTTTTTTTAATATTTTTTTCAGTCACCCAGTGAAGTGCTTATTTATTTTTTTACTTTGTGTTGTTTCCGTGTTGTGTTTACACAATATTTTTCGTGTAGTGTATTATTATTTTCTTGTATTTTGTCTCATTTTCATTGCATTTCCCCAGTGTTCTAAATTACAAATTTAATTATTTGTGTGCCACTCAGTGCTCCATTATTTATATATCCAGTGTCTCACCTATTTTAAATTTCCACAGACCATAGTGCCATATCTTCTGTGTCAAGATACATTATTATTTTACCACACCTGTCAACATATATTGTTATCTAATTAATCCCTTGATGTTTGTGTGTTCTACAGCCCGTAAGTATTTTGTACATTGCATCATTTTTATTCATTTTATCAATGTTTCTTTGAACAAATTCACTCTTAGTGTTCATATTTAAAGTAAAGTGTTCTCATTGTTCTTATTGAGTTAAATTGTGTGCCTAATTTGCAATTGAGAGTTAAAGTGTTCAAGCTCATTGTTCCCAGCGCAAAATATTTTTTTTATTGATGCATTGACTAATTATGCAACTTACTTTCATTGTGAAATTTATTGTTCTACAGTGATTAATTTCTCAAATCATTTTTTATATAGTATTTTATGCTCTATTTAATTTTAATCATTGTTTATTTCTAACAAGTGTTAAAATTATAATTCAGTGCAATCTTTTCAGTATTACAATTCACTTAGTTGTGTTATCATTGCATATTTATTTCTTTAGTGTCATTTTCTTTTTAGAAAATTTGTTTTTCCAGCATATTTTCCAATTGCATATAATTTAGTAATATTATTTTATACTTTTTGCATTGATTTAATATTTTATTAGTAAATTTCTTTATTGAATTAAGAGTAAAAACAGCTCACTTTTGCAATTAACTCAAATTACAGTAAAATTTAACTTTTCTTGCATTTTCAATGTGTTTTCTTATCTTGTACAGTATATTTCCCTGAGCTGTCATTTCTCACGCAGTGCCTTAAACATTTTAATTACTTTTGCAAACTAGTTCCATATTTTTTTCATTTCAATTTTTTTTTTTAACACATCGGCTGATTCCCACCAAGGCAGGGTGGCCCGAAAAAGAAAAACTTTCATCATCATTTACTCCATCACTGTCTTGCCAGAGTGGTGCTTTACACTACAGTTATAAAACTGCAACGTTAACACCCCTCCTTCAGAGTGCATGCACTGTACTTCCCATCTCCAGGACTCAAGTCCGGCCTGCCGGTTTCCCTGAATCCCTTCATAAATGTTACTTTGCTCACACTCCAACAACACGTCACATATTTAAAACCATTTGTCTCCATTCACCCCTATCAAATACGCTCACACATGCTTGCTGGAAGTCCAAGCCCCTCGCACACAAAACCTCCTTTACCCCCTCCCTCCAACCTTTCCTAGGCCGACCCCTACCCCGCCTTCCCTCCACTATAGATTTATACACTCTCGAAGTCATTCTGTCTCGTTCCATTCTCTCTACATGTCCAAACCAACTCAACAACCCCTCCTCAGCTCTCTGGATAATAGTTTTGGTAATCCCACACCTCCTCCTAATTTCCAAACTCCGAATTCTCTGCATTATATTCACACCACACATTGACCTCAGACATGACATCTCCACTGCCTCCAGCCTTCTCCTCGTTGCAACATTCATCACCCATGTTTCACACCCATATAAGAGTGTTGGTATAACTATACTCTCATACATTCCCCTCTTTACTTCCATGGACAAAGTTCTTTGTCTCCACAGACTCTGAAGTGCTCCACTCACCCTTTTCCCCTCATCAATTCTATGATTCACCTCATCCTTCATAGACCCATCCGATGACATGTCCACTCCCAAATATCTGAATACATTCACCTCCTCCATACTCTCTCCCTCCAATCTGATATCCAATCTTTCGTCACCTAATCTTTTTGTTATCCTCATCACCTTACTCTTTCCTATATTCACTTTCAATTTTCTTCTTTTACACACCCTACCAAATTCATCCACCAACCTCTGCAACTTCTCTTCAGAATCTCCCAAAAGCACAGTGTCATCAGCAAAAAGCAACTGTGACAACTCCCACTTTGTATTTGATTCTTTATCTTTTAACCCCACACCTCTTGCCAAGACCCCCACATTCACTTCTCTTACAACCCCATCTACAAATATATTGAACAACCACGGTGACATCACACATCCTTGTCTAAGGCCCACTTTTACTGGGAAATAGTCCCCCTCCCTCCTACACACTCTAACCTGAGCCTCACTATCCTCATAAAAACTCTTCACTGCTTTCAGTAACCTACCTCCTATTCCATACACCTGCAACATCTGCCACATTGCTTCCCTATCCACCCTATCATACGCCTTTTCCAAATCCATAAATGCCACAAAAACCTCTTTACCCTTATCCAAATACTGTTCATCTATATGTTTCACTGCAATCACTTGGTCTACACACCCCCTACCTTTCCTAAAGCCCCCTTGTTCATCTGCTATCCTGCTTTCTGTCTTACTCTTAATTCTTTCAATAATAACTCTACCATACACTTTACCAGGTACACTCAACAGACTTATTCCCCTATAATTTTTGCACTCTCTTTTGTCCCCTTTGCCTTTATACAAAGGAACAATACACGCTCTCTGCCAATCCCTAGGTACCTTACCCTCTTCCATACATTTATTAAATAATAGCACCAACCACTCCAAAACTATATTCCCCTATACACCTGCTTTTAACATTTCTATCTTTATCCCATCAATCCCAGCTGCCTTACCCCCTTTTATTCTACCCACTGCCTCACGAACGTCCCCCACACTCACAACTGGCTCTTCCATACTCCTACAAGATGTTATTCCTCCTTGCCCTATACACGAAATCACAGCTTCCCTGTCTTCATCAACATTTAACAACTCCTCAAAATATTCCCTCCATCTTCCTGATACATCTAACTCTCCATTTAATAACTCTCCTCTCCTATTTTTAACTGTGAAATCCATTTGTTCCCTAGGCTTCCTCAACTTATTAATCTCACTCCAAAACGTTTTCTTATTTTCAATAAAATTTGTTGATAACATCTCACCCACTCTCTCATTTGCTCTCTTTACATTGCTTCACCACTCTCTTAACCTCTCTTTTCTCTCCATATACTCTTCCCTCCTTGCATCACTTCTACTTTGTAAAAACCTCTCATATGCTAACTTTTTCTCCCTTACTACTCTCTTTACATCATTCCACCAATCGCTCTACTTCCCTCCCGCACCCACTCGCCTGTAACCACAAACTTCTGCTGAACACTCTAACATTACATTTTTAAATCTACCCCATACATCGTCGACCCCATTGCCTACACTCTCACTAGCCCATCTATCCTCCAATAGTTGTTTATATCTTACCCTAACATCCTCCTCTTTTAGTTTATAAACCTTCACCTCTCTCTTACTTACTGCTTCTATTTTCCTTGTATCCCATCTAACTTTTACTCCCACTGTAGCTATAATTAAAAAGTGATCTGATATATCTGTGGCCCCTCTATAAACATGTACATCCTGAAGTCTACTCAACAGTCTTTTATCTACCAATACGTAGTCCAACAAACTACTGTCATTATGCCCTACATCATATCTTGTATACTTATTTATCCTCTTTTTCTTAAAATATGTATTACCTATAACTAAACCCCTTTCTATACAAAGTTCAATCAAAGGGCTCCCATTATCATTTACACCTGGCACCCCAAACTTACCTACCACACCCTCTCTATATGTTTCTCCTACTTTAGCATTTAGGTCCCCTACCACAATTACTCTCTCACTTGGTTCAAAAGTTCCTATACATTCGCTTAACATCTCCCAAAATCTCTCCCCTCTACACTCCTCTCTTCTACAGGTGCATACACGCTTATTATGACCCACTTTTTGCATCTGACCCTTATTTTAATCCACATAATCCTTGAATTTACACATTTATATTCCCTCTTCTCCTTCCATAACTGATCCTTCAACATTATTGCTACCCCTTCCTTAGCTCTAACTCTCTCAGATACTCCTGACTTAATCCCATTTATTTCTCCCCACTGAAACTCGCCTACCAAGGGCAGCTTTGTTTCACTTAGGGCCAGGACATCCAACTTCTTTTCATTCATAACATCAGCAATCATATCTTTCTTATCATCCGCACTACATCCACACATATTCAAACAACCCAGTTTTATAAAGTTTTTCTTCTTCTCTTTTTTAGTAAATGTGTACAGGAGAAGGGGTTACTAGCCCATTGCTCCCGGCATTTTAGTCGCCTCATACGACACGCATGGCTTACGGAGGAAAGATTTTTTTCCACTTCCCCATGGACAATAGAGAAAATAAAAAGAACAAGAGCTATTAAGAAAAAGAAGAAAAACCTAGATGTGTGTATGTATATATATGCATGTGCATGCCTGTGTAGTGTGACCTAAAGTGTAAGTAGAAGTAGCTAGATATACCTGTTATCCAGCGTGTTTATGAGACAGAAAAAAGACACCAGCAATCCTACCATCATGTAAAACAGTTTCAGGTTTCTGTTTCACAGTCACCTGGCAGGACGGTAGTACCTCCCTGGGTGGTTGCTGTCTACCAACCTACTACCTCAATTTTAACTACTAATTATATTATATATTTTATTATTCATTGTTTTTGCCTTAATTATTTTTGTGCAAATTCTTTGCAATTATGTCTCACATACCTTCGAGTTGTACTGTAGCAAATGACGTCAATCAGAATTTTCACGATCCTGCTGTCCCTGCAGACATTCCTAATAGTTCCTTATCGACTGCTAGACCACATCAGACACAGAGACCCTATAGTTTTCCTCGTGACTGACGCTTTACCTTTGTTCAATGGCCATGCAAATAATCTTGAAGCATGGTTTACTGCCGTTCGTTCACAGGCCTATGCCCTTGTGGAAGGTCCTCCTTCTGAGGAAAACCTTATCAGAATTGCGACAGAAGCTCTTCATTGATCGCCTGCTGCTGTCCACGTTGTCGACCTTCTTGCAATGTGCGACTTCAGGAATCTTACTAAGTGGTCAGAGTATGAGGAATTGATTCATTCTTTTCTTGTGCCAGCACCAGCTGCTGATCCTTATATTGTTCTTTGAGAACTGGTGAATGCAACACTTATGACTGGTGAAACGTTGAGTGCATTTGCGGTTAGATTAGATAACCTTTTATCATTTATCAAGGCTGTCGAGTCCTCAGAATTTGTACCTGGCCAGGATAAAGGATCCTCAGCATCGTTTGTTAATTAGCTGCATTTGGAGCAATCAAAGAACTTTTGCCGTCTGCTTCCATGTGTACTTATGAGTCTAATCCTCCGACTGTGCAGATGGAACTGCTTACAACCTTTAATCATGTACGTTCCTTATGTCCCCAGGGTACTTTTCCATGTATCAAATCTAATTTCACAACTCTGCCTCACTCAGTACCGCCACTCATTTGTGCCACAGCGCCCACTCAAAGTAGACAATCACAGTGATCGCCCAAGACCAGTGTACCGAGTCAGTATAACCCTCATAGTGTTTATAGTAAATTCAGTACCCATAGTCAGAGGACTTGTTACAACTGTGGTTACCGTGGCCATATTGCAGTTAACTGCCCTGATAGTCATCCTAAGAGGCATCGTACAGAAGATGACTACCAATCAGAATTGCCATACTGTACGTATCATAGAATCCATGGACATGACACATCTGAGTGCAATGCTCTCTACAACCTTAGGTCCTCTAAATCTTTCCATGGCCGTTCCTACCGCAGAACCAGGAGAGGAAATAGAGGTTGTGGTTCTAAAGCTAATAACCAGAACCAGGCTCATTCTTCCAATTCGGGGAAATTCGAGCACCCCAGTCAAACTGCCCCTTGGTGACAGTAGGTGATAATGAGAACTCCATCCCCGTTAGTAATTCCTTCAATGCCTTAAGCAGTCTCGAAGAAGAATGTCTCGTTGATGATGTTGTTTCACATGTCTTTGACGAAGATGTTTTTGGGGATGAAGTTGAACAAACCTTCTCTGTTGACAATCCTCCTTCTTGTTTGCATATAAATTCCAATGCAACAATAGGTCCCTTAGTTCATGTGTTCATGGACTCTGGTGCGCAAGTCAATATTATCAGGTCTAGTTTGTTTAAGGATAAGCAGTTACGAAGTGTCCATCTCGTAGAACCAACTCATGTGTCCTCCCTTAGTGGTGTGGCCGGTTCTCGTCTGCGTGTCCGAGGTCAGACTTCCTTCACCTTTTCTATCCAAGGTAGAGATTTTACTGTTTCCTTCCTTGTTGTCGACTAGATTAGTTTCCCTGGTGATCTTCTACTGGGATTTGCTTCCATGAGAGATTTACGTATTGTGCTTGATCCTTACCAATGGCATGCACAAATTGATGACTTGATCATACCATTTTGGGGTTACCAGCTTGGATCTGAGATCTGCCATACAGCCGAAGAGTACAAAGTTTGGATTAAGTCCTTCCATGCCAGTGCATTTTCCAGTAGCGTACCCAAGCGATCAGGCACTGGTAATTCTGTCACTCCTGTCTGTGTTCCACCTACAACTTCAGGGATGCAAGATAGTGTCCAGTTGTCTCAGGTGTCTGATGAACCTCAGACTACGTTGAGTGCTGAGCCTATCCCTGCAATGTCTACTAGTTCAAGTAGTAGTTTCTCCACAGGGACACCTTGTCGGAAAACAACTATTTGAAACTAGTAATGCCATTTCTTGTTGACGTCACATGCCGTCTGCAGAAAGACGTTTCTGTAGTGGCTAGTGCGCTCACTAGAGTGTCTATTGTTGTCCCTCATGTTCCAGTGATTCCTGCAAAGTAAAGAGTTTGTTTGTTGAGTCATCCTTACATGTTGTAAGAGATAGTAAGATCCATTTCTTCCTTGCTAACACTTCCAGTTACAGTGTTCGCCTCAGAGCAAATACCAATATTGTTGACCTTGTTCACTATCCTTACCCTGTTCAGGTAGGGGATGAGTTGTCACCTGACCAGTGGGTCAGTGCTATTTCAACTGTGGAAAGCCCATCCACTCCAATGGATCAATTCATTCCACCAGTAGAGGAGAAAGACTTAGCTCCCACTGACTTCCCAGATGAGGTCAAACATTTGTTGAATCTGTTGAACAAACATCAGATGAGAAGATGGGTATAATGAACTTATTGTCCCACCGTATTCCACTTGAACCTGGTACTTGACCAATTTATATACCTGCATACAGAATGCCTCATTCACAAGTTGCTGTCGCAGATGAATTGATCAACCAGATGCTTGAGGATGGTGTTATCGCACCTAGCAATTCACCCTGAAATGAGCCCCTGATCTTAGTACTTAAGAAGGACGGTACTTGGCACCCAGTAATTGATTTTAGGAAGTTAAATGCGAAAACAATTCCAGATCGCTTCCCACTTCCTGTACTTGGTGACCTTTTATGTAACATCGGAGATAACAAAGTCTTCTTGACTCTAGATTTGTTACAAGGGTTTTGGCAAGTCCCTCTTTATGAGGACAGCCAAGAGCTAACCGCATTCTCCACCCCAACAGGTCATTTTCACTTCCTTCGTATGGCCTTCGGGTTAAGATCATCACCTATCACATTCTCGAGGCTCATGACCAATATCTTTAGAGGTCTCATAGGTAACGCACTTATGGTGTACTTAGATGATGTGATTGTCATGTCACAAGATATAGATACGCACTTAAAAAGACTTGACATAGTACTCGGTAAGCTTGAAGAAGCCAATTTAAAGATCAAACTGTCCAAATGTCAATTTTTCAGATCAGAAATCAAGTTTCTTGGTCACGTAGTCACTCCTAGAGGGGTTACGACTGACCAAAGTAAAGTAACTGCAGTATTAAATTTTCCATCTCCCAAAACTGCTGATGCCATAAGATCCTTTGTGGGCTTAGGAGGTTTTTATAGATCATTCATTCCAATTTTTCTTCCATAGCAGCTCCTCTAAATGAGTTGCTTAAGAAAGATGCTCCATTCATTTGGACCTTCCATCAAGAAAGAGCATTTCAAACTCTCAAAGAAAAGCTAACATCTGCTCCAATTCTGAAATTTCCAAATTTTTCAAAGCCTTTCTACCTAACAACCGATGCTAGTTCCCTTGGCATAGGTGTCGTACTCACACGAAAGTCTGGTAGCAAGTACAACACAGTTGCATTTGCTAGCCGATCCTTACAAAGGCTGAACGTAATTATACAGTAACTGAGCAAGAAGCTTTAGCGATAGTATGGTCTTTAAAGCACTTCCGAGACATCATATATCAGTACTCTGTTCATGTCTTGACAGAACATGCCCCTCTGATACCTTTATTCCAGAATAAACAACCTACTGGAAGAGTTCAACCCTACCTTTGAACATTTACCTGGCATGTCAAATGTAGTTGCAGATGCTTTATCACGACATGTTAGTATAGTAACTGCAGATCCTCCATTTAGTGCTGAGGATGTAAAGAATGCTCAAAGAACAGATACCATGTGGTCTGGTGTGATTTTATTCCTGCTCCAGGAAGATCTTATTCTTACTGTGAAGCCAACAGCACCCATCAGTGACTTTGTCATGAACCAAGAATTACTGTATCGCACTACCGAGCTGGGTACTCTTAGTAGAAGGGTATACCAGTTAGTAATTCCACAGTCACTAGTGAATGTAGCCTTACAGCTAGTTCACAATGTACCAGGTGTTGTGCACCCTGGTATGGATCGTTCTGTAAAACAAGCCAGATTGAAATACTTTTGGCCTCGTATAGCAACTGATATTACTGAGTATGTTAAGAAATGTAGAGTCTGTATGCAACATAAAGGCAATGTTACTGGTCCTAATCCTATCCAGGTGTATCCAACTACTAGTGAACCATGGGAAAGAGTTGTGCTAGATCTGTTAACTAATTTCCAATGTTCCCTCCAGGGCAACAAACTTCTGTGTTATGGTAGATCATTTCACCAGATATTGTGAGTTAGTTCCTATTGCAGATAAGACTGCCGAGACAGTAGCTAAAGTGTTTAATTAATAAATCCCTATACCAGGCCGGCATCAAATGTGAGGCTGAAAAAGCATGGTTTTTATGGTGCCATGAGCACAAAGCATATCCTCAGAGAGACTTCAAATTTCACTCCAACCAATCACAAGCTTTCTGGGAGGAGCTTGAATGTGGTGTCACTTGGGTGTTTTCGACTTCTATTGGCTGGGAGCTCCTGAAGTCTTCAGTACTGTCTGAAGTGTTGAAGGAGGAGCATTTCCAACCTGACTCTCTTGATATTTCACCACTTTACACCACTCCAGAATGGCGTTAAGTTACTGAATGTATTTCCAGTGCATTATTGAATGTTTTATCCTCATTTTGAGATGCAAATGAATTGCCTGAGGTATTTATAAGTAACAAATGAATGCACTTGAAGTTTTGTTTACATTTTCTGCATCATTTATGAGACGCAGCCTGACAAGTATAGAATGTCACATGCCACTGATTGTATCATATGTGAGGCCAAAACAGACAATGGTGATAACAAATTTGCCAATGAAGGTATCATATATCATGGATTAACAAATAATAATAAGGCCATCTTTGTCAATAATAACTACCAATTGCATGCTGAATCAAATACATTGATATATGAGTACTTTTCCCTTGTAAATTTATAAAATTTGCTCAATTTCGATGCTCATTTTGTGTTTTCTGTTAATTTCAATTAAACACAAATGTTTTATGGATCAAGGGATCAAAGAAAAAGGGATTACATTGTGCCAGAGTTATGTGATGACAGTGACAGTAATGAGGAAGTGAATTCTGCGGATGAATATGAGCCACCACGGCAAGATGCTTCCTCTTCAAGTGAAGATGAACATGAAGATTTGTCTACTAGAAGTGGGCAAGTTAGTGTAAAACGAAGAAATATACGAAAACAAGTAGTTGAGGATGAGGTTGAGGAAACAATTGTCAACAACACTAGTGGCACCTGGAGGAAACTTGACATAACAAATACTCCATTACCTGACAACAAACATAAGGTACCAACACATGTCAAAAATCCATTTGAATATTTTTGTGAATTATTTACTGTTGAAATGTTAGAAAGCCTTGTATTTAACACAAACTTGTATGCAACACAGAAAGATGTTAATACTAACTTCAGCACCACTACTGAAGAGCTCATGCAATTTGTTGGAATTCTGATATTCATGAGTATGGACAGTCTACCCTCTTTAGAGGATTACTGGTCCCTTCACCATTGTCATCTTGATTTTACAACTGTTATGACATCTAAAAGGTTTAGGTTTCTGAGGACAAAAATTCATGTAAATGATAATACCAAGGCAACAGGTGCCATGTTCCATAAAATAAGACCACTTTTTGATGGTCTAAGGAAAGCATGCCTAAAAGTTCCAGCTACACCAAAGCAATCAATTGATGAGGTAATGGTTGGATATAAGGGAACAAGAGCAGGAAACCTCAGGCAATATATCAGGACCAAGCCTGATAAATGGGGTTTTAAACTTTTTTGCCGGGCCAGTGATGATGGGTTTATCCATGACATAATGATGTATCAAGGTCAAACAACCTTTGATTATCACAATGTTAGCCTAACAGAGGAGAAAAAAATGCCTATAAGTTCCAAGGTTGTTATTTGCCTTGCAAAGACTATAGACCAAACAAACACCAGTACAATTTATGCAGATAACTTCTTCACCAGTTTGCCTCTAGTGAAATATCTGCATACTACATTCAATTGCAGGTACACAGGCACTGCAAGGGAGACAAGAATTGGAAAACCACCACTTACATCTGTCAAAGACATGAACAAAAAAAAAATTGAAAAGGGGTGTTATGGATTACTGTTCATTGGATGGTGTCCTTGCTGTACGTTGGAAAGACAGTAAGGTTGTTACTTTATTGACAAACGATATTGGCATCAAACCTGTGACAAAGATAAAGAGGTACAGCAAGGAGAAAAAAACAAAAGTTGGATGTTGACTGTCCTGCAGTCATAAAGAGTTATAATGCCCATATGGGAGGCATAGATAAGAATGATATGTTGGTGCACCTCTACAAGTCTCCACTCAAAGCAAAACGCTGGTACATGAGGCTGTTTGGATATGTCATTGATCTTTGTTGTGTCAATGGCTGGTTGTTGTACAGGCGTGACTGTGCTGCTCTGAAGGAGAAATACACGAATCTCAAAGATTTCCGGTTTGCCATCTCCCATTCAGCAAGAAAGCCAACCAAGGGAATCCCAAGGAGCATGAGATCTTCTCCAAGTTGTTCAACTTCACGGTCTACTTCACGATCTTCTTCAATTGATGATGAACATTTCATTCGCTATGCAAAAAGAAATCTTGATGATACAAGATATGATGAAACAGTACAGCACTTGCCACTTATTACAAAGAGGCTTTCATGTGGACATTGCAACACCAGAAAAAAAAGGATCTACTCGTCCGTGCGTTGTTCCCACTGCAAGGTTAATCTATGTCTAAACACAACCAGAAATTGTTTCTGGGATTTCCATACGAAACCAGATGCATAAATACCTCTGATAAAAATGTTTGTTACAATAAATACAGAAAGGATACTCATTTGGTGCCATATCCATATTTTGTAACATTTTTGCAATTTTTGTATAATGTCAAATACTATAAATGTGTTAAAATTATTGAAATCAAGTTACTGTGCCATTGGTTTAACCCAGTTGTTTATTAATAAACCTTAAATGTATATATATGCCTTTTATTATCAGTTATTAGTAGCTGTTATGATTCTTTTAGACACATACTGTTGTCAGGAATTGCATCAAATCTGAGGCAAATCTGTCACCTATAGTTTAACCTTTGTTGGGATTGGCCTCATATTTGATTCCACCAAAAAGGCCATTTTATGGCCAAAAAATAAATAAACTTGAAAAAGGACAACAAATAAATAGGTCTTAGAATTGGTTATATTATCAGAATATGGGTTGCAAATGTTGCACTTTTTCAAATTTGATACAAGGCCTGGTATAGGGTTTAAAGAACGTATAATCTGCAGACATACCACTCCTAAGTCCCTAGTAACAGATAATGGAGGTGAATTCTGTAATGGGATTCTTGAAAATTTGTGTACTTTGTACAAGATCTCTAAATCGACCATCGTTCCTCACCACCCTGCCAGTAATGGTTTAGTGGAAAGAACTAATAAGAAAGTACTTGACGTCTTGAGAGCCACTATCAATCCCAATAGTGCAACCTGGGATGAAGTTATACCTGATGTTCAGTGTGCAATAAATTCTGCTTATAATGCTTCAATAGGTGACACTCCACATTATGCGTTGTATGGTGTTGATAAGCGTTTGCCTTACGAGTTGTTATATGCTAACCCATAAACAACTTACAATCATGATGATTTCACAGCAACTCATACCAGCCAAGCTCAGAGTGTTTTCAGAAGAATCCGAGAAACACAGCAGAATTTACTAGAGTCACTAAAGCTCAAGCCAAACCGACCAAAGTTAAAGTAGGTTCGAGAGTTATGCTGACTAACTTTAACAAAACGTCTGCAATGCCTAAGTTTGACCAAAAGTTTCTTGGTCCTTATCGAGTAGTTGAACATATTAATGGGAATAAATATGTGGTTAGAGAAATCAGTACGGGTCAGTGTAAAGAATCACATTTAGATCATATGAAGCTAGTATGCGATGAGGACGAGGTCCCTGACAACCAAACAAATGAGACAGACTCTGACAATCCTCCTGATGCTGTACCCTCTACCTCTAATGATCAGTCAGATGATCAACCATCGTTATTCCCGAAGTACACGACAAGTATTGAGAAATCCTCAAGTGTCATTTGTGAATACCAATTTAGATCCTCCTCAACCACAAATTGAGTTACCCATTGCAACAGAGTTTGATCCTCCCAGAGATAATAATCATTCCTCATATGTTAATCTCACCCTAGCAGAGTTGGGGTTAAATGTAAATAACCTATATAGATGAATAATATAGTTTAAATTATATTTCAACTGTGTGCTACAATATCAACTTAGTATTATTCAAGAATTTTTTTGTGTTCACGTTCTCTCCGAATTCTGAGATTTAACAGTACCAGATTTGAGTGCACCGAATCTGTTTGTCTGTTAATCACTTCCTTCTTTGTAAATATATTTCCTCAGAATCCATAGACCACATGAATACAGATCGATAGATCAATTTTTTTTATCTCTTTTATTGTAATATTCCAATGTTGAGCCTATTAATTCCTATGAATTGTGATGTATCATACCTAGTAACGCATGACAATATCTCTTATAAGATCCATTATAATAAGATCCATTATATTGATTTCCATCCCAATAATATCCTTATGTATAGTTATAATGTTCAACTGTTGTGTACTTTGACATTGTATAGAATCAGCCCAGAGCCATACACCTGTCGCCTCTAGTTGTATTAGCAGTATGTTGAGATGCCATACGTAACATGACCGAGCTGTCAGTAGTAGTACTTATGTTCAGTAGTAGTAATTGTAACTTACCAACCGTCAGTTGAGTCACAAGCCTTTCATGTGATCACTGTTCGTTACTAGTCTTTCTGCTGATCAAGCCGTGTCAAGGGTCAACCTTTGAATATGAGCGCCCCTCGCCCACAGGAGAGCCAGTTCTAGTCCAGAGAGCAGAGAAGACAGGCAAGGCGACACAGGCTCTGAGTTACTCCCATTTTCACCAATATATCAGTTAACAACCAATTACGTTTGTGTTTATTACCAAATCCATCGTCAAGAACTCCACACGACAGTAGTAGTAGTAGTAGCAGCAGTAGTAATAGTAGTAGCAATAACAGTAGCAGTAGTAGTAGAAGTAATAGTAGGAGTAGAAGTAGTAATAGTAACAGTAGTAGTAGTAATAGCAGTATTAGTAACATCAGAAGTAGTAGTAGCAGTAACAGTAGCAGTAGCAGTAACAGTAGTAGCAGTAGTAATAGTAAGAAAAGTAGTAATAGTAGTAGTAGTAGTAGCAGTAATAATAGTAACAGTAGTAATAGTAGTTGTGGTATTATTATTATTAATTATTATTTTTATGACAGCTAGAAAACACTAAGCCCGAATGGGTCATAATTTTCCAAAGTAAATATTTTTAATAATTTTAGTTTTTCTCTCTTTCCCCTTAGTTCATACCTTGTTCCCCTTAGTTCATGCCTTGTTCCCCTTAGTTCATGCCTTGTTCCCCTTAGTTCATACCTTGTTCCCCTTAGTTCATACCTTGTTCATCTTAGTTCATATCTTGTTCATCTTAGTTCATATCTTGTTCATCTTAGTTCATATCTTGTTCATATTAGTTCATATCTTGTTCATATTAGTTCATATCTTGTTCATATTAGTTCATATCTTGTTCATCTTAGTTCATATCTTGTTCATTTTAGTTCATATCTTGTTCATATTAGTTCATATCTTGTTCATCTTAGTTCATATCTTGTTCATCTTAGTTCATATCTTGTTCATCTTAGTTCATATCTTGTTCATTTTAGTTCATATTTTGTTCATTTTAGTTCATATCTTGTACATCTTAGTTCATATCCTGTTCGTCTTAGTTCATATCTTTTTCATCTTAGTTCATACCTTGTTCATCTTAGTTCATACCATGTTCATCTTAGTTCATATCTTGATCATTTTAGTTCATACCTTGTTCCCCTTAGTTCATACCTTGTTTCTCTTAGTTCATACCTTGTTCATCTTAGGTCATACCTTGTTCATCTTAGTTCATACCTTGCTCATCTTAGGTCATATCTTTTTCATCTTAGTTCATACCTAGTTCATCTTAGTTCATACCTTGTTCATGTTAGTTCATACCCTGTTCATCTTAGTTCATATCTTGTTCATTTTAGTTCATATCTTGTTCTCTTAGTTCATATCTTGTTCATCTTAGTTCATACCCTGTTCATCTTAGGTCATATCTTGTTCATCTTAGTTCATATCTTGTTCATCTTAGTTCATACCCTGTTCATCTTAGGTCATATCTTGTTCATCTTAGGTCATATCTTGTTCATCTTAGTTCATATCTTGTTCATCTTAGTTCATACCCTGTTCATCTTAGGTCATATCTTGTTCATCTTAGGTCATATCTTGTTCATCTTAGTTCATATCTTGTTCATCTTAGTTCATACCCTGTTCATCTTAGGTCATATCTTGTTCATCTTAGGTCATATCTTGTTCATCTTAGTTCATATCTTGTTCATCTTAGTTCATACCCTGTTCATCTTAGTTCATATCTTGTTCATCTTAGTTCATATCTTGTTCATCTTAGTTCATACCCTGTTCATCTTAGGTCATATCTTGTTCATCTTAGTTCATATCTTGTTCATCTTAGTTCAAATCTTATTACCCTTAGATATTTTTTTTGTTTCCTTTCGTCAGTTTCTTGTTTCATAATTCTGTGTGAACTGTTGTGTAGGTCTGTTAAAAACTGTTGTGTAGGCTGTCTGTTAAGAACTGTTGTGTAGGTCTGTCTGTTAAGAACTGTTGTGTAGGTCTGTCTGTTAAGAGCTGTTGTGTAGGTCTGTCTGTTAAGAACTGTTGTATAGGTCTGTCTGTTAAGAACTGTTGTGTAGGTCTGTCTGTTAAGAACTGTTGTGTAGGTCTGTCTGTTAAGAACTGTTGTGTAGGTCTGTCTGTTAAGAACTGTTGTGTAGGTCTGTCTGTTAAGAACTGTTGTGTAGGTCTGTCTGTTAAGAACTGTTGTGTAGGTCTGTCTGTTAAGAACTGTTGTGTAGGTCTGTCTGTTAAGAACTGTCGTATAAGCCTGTCTGTTAAGAACTGTTGTGTATGTATGTCTGTTAAGAACTCTCGTATAAGCCTGTCTGTTAAGAACTGTTGTGTAGGTCTGTCTGTTAAGAACTGTTGTGTAGATCTGTCTGTTAAGAACTGTTGTATAGATCTGTCTGTTAACAACTCTGTTGTGTAGGTCTGTCTGTTAAGAACTGTTGTAAAGGCCAGTTTTTTTAAGAACTGCTCACACACACACCTGAAGATACAGATGAGTTACTGGGACATTAAGAAATATCATTTTTTAGCTTTAAGATGTTAAGTGAAGGCACTTGAGAGAACATGGTGAAGACTAATAACATACACAGCTTCAAGAATAGAGATGATCGAGGCCTAAGGGCCAGGAATCGGAAAGGAATGTCGGTTAAAGCTGCGAAACCAACAAGGAACTACGCCTCAATCCTACCTACCTGGAGTGTACCTGGAGGATATTCCGGGAATCAACGCCCCCGTGGCCCGGCCCATGACCAGGCCTCCCGGTGGATCAGGGCCGCACATAGTCCAACGTTAAAACCACAGCCCGGCCCGGGCCGGATGTACCGGCGAACCTACAACAACAACAACAACACAGCCCGGCTGATCCGGCACTGACTTTAGATATCTGCCCAGCTCCCTCTTGAAGGCAACCTGGGGTCTACTGGTAATTTCCCTATGTTTGGTGGGAGGCTTTAGTCCCGGACATTTACTGTGTTTTCTCTTATTGAACTAATGGCTCCCCTACTTTTCATTGGGTGGTATGTTGCACCGCCTGCCAAGTCTTTTGCTTTCAAAGGGAGTGATTTTTGTGTGCAGATTAGGGACCAGTCCCTCTAGGATTTTCCAGGTGTAGATTATGATGTATTTATCTCACCTGCGCTCCAGTGAGTACAAGTCAAGTGTTTCCAGGCGTTCCCAGTAGTTAAGGTGTTTGATGGAACTTATACGTGCAGTAAAGGTTCTCTGTACATTCTCTTGATCTGTGATTTCACCTGCCTTGAATGGAGATGTTAATGTGCAGCAGTATTCCAGCCTAGAGAGAACAAGTGATTTAAAAAAATATCATAAATTGCTTGGCATCTCTTGTTCTGAACGTTCTCATTATCCATCCTATCGTTTTCCTCGCAAATGTGATAGTGGCATTGTTGTGATCCTTCAGACATTACCACTCCCAGGTCCTTTACATAACTTTTCCGCTCTATTGTGTGATTAGAGTTTGTAGTATACTCAATCCTAGCTATTATTTCCTCCAGTTTTCCATAACGGAGTAGTTGGAATTTGTCTTCATTGAACGTCATATTGTTCTCTGTTGCCCATTGGAAAACTTGGTTTATGTCTTCTTGGAGATTTGCCGTGTCCTCAATGGATGATAGTCTCATGCAGATCCTAGTATCGTCTGCAAAGGACGACACGGTGCTATGGTTTACATCTCTGTCTGTCTGATATGAGGATGAGGAACAGAGCTCTTCACTATGGCAGCTTTCGATTTATATGTTTACCACTACTCTCTCTGTTTGATTGGTTATAAAGTTGAAGATCCATCTTCCTACTTTGCCAGTTATTCCTTTGGCACGCATTTTGTGCGCTATTACACCATGATCGCACTTGTGAAAGGCTTTTGCAAAATCTGTGTATACTACATCTACAGTCTGTCTTCCAGTACATCCAAGACCAGATCATAGTGGTCCAATTGTTGTGAGAGGCAGGATCGACCTACTCTGAACCCATGTTGCCCTGGATTGTGCAATTGTTGTGAATTAAAGTGGTTTGTAATCATGCTTCTCAGCACTCTTTCAAAGATTTTTATGGTGTGGGACGTTAGAGCTATTGGTCTATAGTTCTTAGTTATTGCTTTGCTGCCACCTTTATGGAGTGGGGCTAAATCCGTTGTTTTTAGTGACTGTTGAATTTCACATGTGTTTCGCGACGGTCTGGAGTTCTGAGACACTCTGACCACGGGTTCGAACCCCACCCGTGGTATGTGGTTTCACATGTGTTTATGCTCCTTCTCCATAGCATACCTAGGACACGCAAAATAGGTTTCTTGCAGTTCTTAAGGAAGACAGAGTTCCAAGAGTCTGGGCCTGGGGCATGGGCATCTTGTCAATGGCTTTCTCAAAGTCTAGTGGAGTTAGGGTTATGTCAGAAATATGGCATACAATGACAGAATTTTGAAGCTCATTCGTGAAAAAATCATTTGGATTGTCGATGTTTAGACTGATTAGTAGCTCGCTAAACACAGTTATATTGAAATTTCAATATCTCACTCACCCTCGTAAGCAAAACTAAGTAAGTACAAGAGTAAGTAAGGAAAACACTGACATATGCTCTCCTTGACGATATTCCCACCACGCCCACACGCCCATTAACCCAGCCCCTAAAGCAGTCCTTCTTAATAAGGTATTGTCAGGTGAACGCCTTCCTCCTGAACAAAAAATTAATGGAAAAATAAATGATAAATAATAAAAAACAAAGATATTGAATAAAGACAGTTTTTTCTGGATTTTACTTAAAATTTAATAAAAAAAAAAAAAATGGCCGTTGTGGTTGTGGTGTGTTGGTGAGTGATGAGTATTCAATGACCGGAGGTTGGAGAAATGATGGTGGTTTTCTCCGAGTTGATGTTAGTCTCCAGAGTAGATGGTAAGTCTCCTGGGACCACTAAGTTGAAGTACCACACTGTAGATATCCAAAAAGAAGTGAGATCAACACAACACCCTCTAGCGCCAGCAAGTCAAGAACTTGAGGTAGAGAAGTTGTTGCGATTTCCCGTTAAGTCAGAGGGAATCTTGCTCACAAGTCCAGCGTCTGTCCTGGAGAACCAGTCCAGCGTCTGTCCTGGAGAACCAGTCCAGCGTCTGTCCTGGAGAACCAGTCCAGCGTCTGTCCTGGAGAACCAGTCCAGCGTCGTCTGGAGAACCAGTCCAGCGTCTGTCTGGAGAACCAGTCCAGCGTCTGTCCTGGAGAACCAGTCCAGCGTCTGTCCTGGAGAACCAGTCCAGCGTCTGTCCTGGAGAACCAGTCCAGCGTCTGTCCTGGAGAACCAGTCCAGCGTCTGTCCTGGAGAACCAGTCCAGCGTCTGTCCTGGAGAACCAGTCCAGCGTCTGTCCTGGAGAACCAGTCCAGCGTCTGTCCTGGAGAACCAGTCCAGCGTCTGTCCTGGAGAACCAGTCCAGCGTCTGTCCTGGAGAACCAGTCCAGCGTCTGTCCTGGAGAACCAGTCCAGCGTCTGTCCTGGAGAACCAGTCCAGCGTCTGTCCTGGAGAACCAGTCCAGCGTCTGTCCTGGAGAACCAGTCCAGCTCGTCCGGGGACAGTCAGCGTCTGTCCGACCACCAGCGCGTCTGGGAACGTCAGCGTCTGTCCTGGGAACCAGTCGCGTGTCTGAGACCGTCCAGCGTCTGTTGGGACCGTCGGTCTGTCCGGAGAACCATCAGGTCTGTCTGGGAACGTCCAGCGTCTGTCGGAACCGTCAGGTCGTCTGGAGAACCATCCAGGGTCCTGGGAACCAGTCCAGTGTCATCCTGGGAACAGTCACTCTGGGCTGGAGACCAGTCACGTTGCTGGAGACCAGTACCAGGTGTCGGAGAACCCAGGGGTGGCGTCGTCCCCGGGGACGTCGGTCGTCCTACCTCAGGTGTCGGGGCCAGTCCAGTCTCCGGGAGTAGGTCGTCCGGCCATCCAGCGTTGTCTGGAGAACCAGTCCAGCGTCTGTGGAGCCAGTCAGTCTGTCCGGGAACGGTGGTTGTCAGAACCAGTCACCGGTGCTGGGGACCAGTCCAGCGTTGCTGGGGTAGTAGCCAGTCACTCGTCTGGAGGTCAGGTCTGTCCGGGGGTCGGTCGTCCGGGACCCCAGCGTCTGTCGGACCAGGCGTCGTCGGGGCAGTCCCGTCTGTGAGCCAGTCCAGCCCCTGGGAAAGTCCGCGTCGTCCCACCGGTCAGGGTGGTCGTCCTCACCAGGGGGCTGTGGAGACCAGTCCCAGGTCTGTGGAGAACCAGTCACCCGTCCTGGAGAACCGTCAGGCGTCCTGTCCGGGGCAGTCCAGCGTCCTCCTGAAGGGTGGCAGTCAGGTCTGTCCTGAAACCAGTCAGGTCTGTCCCGGAGAACCAGTCCCGCTGTGGGGAACAGTCAGTCTGTCCTGGAGAACCAGTCCAGTGTCTGTCCTGGGAACCCGTCCAGCGTCTGTCTGGGGAATCAGTCCGTCTCCTGGGACATGTCCGGTCGTCCTGAACCAGTCCAGGCTGTCTGAGTCCTCACCCAGGGTGGTCAGTCCTCCCTGGGGACCGTCCAGTCGTACCCTGGAGACTGGTCAGTCCGTCACCCAGGGTGAGTCGGTCGTCCTGAGACTCACCCAGGTTGTCTGAGATCCAGTCACCAGGTGGTGGTGTTCCAGTCCAGCCTTCCATGGGAGAAGCAGTCCACGTCGACCCTGGGTCGTCCAGCGTCGTCTGGAGTCCAGTCCAGGGTCGTCTGGGAACCAGTCCACCTGGTGGGTCAGTCACGTCTCCTGGGTCAGTCAGCGTCTGTCCAGATCTCAGTCCAGGGTCTGTCGAGTGTCAGTCCAGGTCTGTCCGGAGCGTCCAGGTCTGTCCTGGGACAGTCCGTCATCCTGAGAACAGTCCGGGTGTGTCAGACCAGTCACTCTGGTCGTGGGTCAGTCCAGTCACCCTGGGAACCAGTCCAGGTGGTCGAGTCCGTCACCCTGGTGTGGTCAGTCCGTCACCCGGGTGGGTCATCCGTCACCTGGGTGGAGTCCAGGTCGTCCGTCACCCAGGGTGCTGTCCTGTGGTCAGTCCGTCACCGGGCGTGGGTGTGGTCGTCCGTCACCCAGGGTGGCGTCGTCCTGGGTCCAGTCCAGGTCGTGGGTGGTGACAGTCCGTCACCCTGGGTGGCAGTCCAGTCACCTGGGTGACAGGTCCGTGGTCAGTCCTCACCCAGGGTGTGTGGGCAGTCCTCACCCAGGGTGGGTGTTGGTCAGTCCGTCACCCAGGGTGGGTGTGGTCAGTCCGTCACCCAGGGTGGGTGGTGTCAGTCCTCACCCAGGGTGGGTGGTGGTCAGTCCGTCACCCAGGGTGGGTGGATGGTCAGTCCAGTCACCCAGGGGGTGGTGGTCAGTCCGTCACCCAGGGTGGGTGGTGAGTCAGTCCGTCACGTCCAGGGTGGGTGGTGGTCAGTCCATCACCCAGGGTGGGTGGTGAGTCAGTCCGTCACCCAGGGTGGGTGGTGGTCAGTCCGTCACCCAGGGCTGGGTGGTGGTCGTCCTCACCCAGGGTGTGGTGGTCAGTCCAGTCACCCTGGGTGGGTGGTGGTCAGTCCATCACCCATGGGTGTGGTCAGTCCATCACCCAGGGTGGTGTGGTCAGTCCGTCACCCAGGGTGGGTGGTGTCAGTCCGTCACCCAGGGTGGGTGGTGGTCAGTCCTCACCCAGGGTGGGTGGTGGTCAGTCCCTCACCCAGGGTGGTCAGTCCGTCACCCAGGGTGGGTGGTGGTCAGTCCGTCACCCAGGGTGGGTGGTGGTCAGTCCGTCACCCAGGGTGGGTGGTGGTCAGTCCGTCACCCAGGGTGGGTGGTGGTCAGTCCGTCACCCAGGGTGGGTGGTGGTCAGTCCGTCACCCAGGGTGGTCAGTCCGTCACCCAGGGTGGGTGGTCAGTCCATCACCCAGGGTGGGTGGGGTCAGTCCGTCACCCAGGGTGGGTGGTGGTCAGTCCAGTCACCCAGGTGGGTGGTGTCAGTCCGTCACCCAGGGTGGTGTGGTCAGTCCGTCACCCAGGGTGGGTGGTGGTCAGTTCGTCACCCAGGGTGGTCAGTCCGTCACCCAGGGTGGGTGGTGCTCAGTCCGTCACCCAGGGTGGTCAGTCCGTCACTCTGGGTGGTCAGTCCGTCACCCTGGGTGGTCAGTCCGTCACCCTGGGTGGTCAGTCCGTCACCCTGGGTGGTCAGTCCATCACTCTGGGTGGTCAGTCCGTCACCCTGGGTGGTCAGTCACCCTGGGTCAGTCACTCTGGGTGGTCAGTCCTCCGGTGCACCTCACTCTGGGTGGTCAGTCCATCACTCTGGGTGGTCAGTCCGTCACCCTGGGTGGTCAGTCCGTCACCCTGGGTGGTCAGTCCGTCACCCTGGGTGGTCAGTCCATCACTCTGGGTGGTCAGTCCATCACTCTGGGTGGTCAGTCCATCACTCTGGGTGGTCAGTCCATCACTCTGGGTGGGTGGTGGACTGTATTAATTTATCACATTATTTCTCATTATTTTGTTAATTTAAGTGGAGGTTCCCATCTATCTTGTGGTCATTTGTTTCAGTAAGATTTTCATTTCTATCCTTCTTGTGTGTGTGTGTGTGTGTGTGTGTGTGTTTTAACACACACATACACACAAGTGCGTGTGATGATGTTTGTCGTATTTAAGGGGCCGACTTAATTACCAGTTCAGGGGTCCTACCGAAAAAAAAAGAACATTTCCTAATTTTACGGTAATTACTCACTTGCCTTTCAGCTCCAAAAACTGTTCCGACAATTTCACAAAATATCAAAGAGATTGGAGCCAATAATCATGCATGTTGCGCTCTACTACACCAATGATTTTAATTTCCGCGAAATAATAAAGGTAACTACTGATGAAACATTATACATGAAAGGCAACAGAACCACCTGCAATATTAAAAGTGCTGCAGTGCAATGCAGGTCACTCACCCTGATCTTCAGCCAGCCATAAACTACGAGGAAACTTGAAGAATTGGTCACATGTGCAACATCTGGGTATCTTTATTTGTAGATGCTTTCCTCATCCAGTGGCTTTATCAACACAAATACAAGGACATAATGTAAAGAATGTAGAACTATTTTCAAAAGATTAGGTAATCAGACCCTCGGCCTTGGAAGTAGTGAAGAGTATTAGTCTTGTAGAGTCTTCAAGACTACGGTGTTCTTCTTCAACTCCAAGACTCAGGGACTAATTACCTCATCTTTTGTATATAGCTCTACACTCTTCACATTGTGTCCTTGTATTGTATTGATAAAGCCACTGGATGGTGAAAGGTCTACAAAAAAGGCTAACCAGATGTTGCACAAGTGTCTAAGTCTTCATCTTGTCGGTATTATATACCATTCATATTAGAGGGAAGTGCATCCAAGTGACGTACTGTAGACAGTAGTGATGAAAAGTGCATCCAAGTGACGTACTGTAGACAGTAGTGATGTAAAGTGCATCAAGTGACGTACTGTAGACAGTAGTGATGAAAAGTGCATCCCAAATGACGTACTGTAGACAGTAGTGATGAAAAGTGCATCCAGTGACGTACTGTGACAGTAGTGATGAAAAGTCATCCATGACGTACTAGACATAGTGATGTAAATGCATCCAAGTGACGTACTGTAGACAGTAGTGATGTAAAGTGCATCCAAGTGACGTACTGTAGACAGTAGTGATGAAAAGTGCATCCAAGTGACGTACTGTAGACAGTAGTGATGTAAAGTGCATCCAAGTGACGTACTGTAGACAGTAGTGATGTAAAGTGCATCCAAGTGACGTACTGTAGACAGTAGTGATGAAAGTGCATCCAAGTGACGTACTTAGACAGTAGTGATGTAAAGTGCATCCAAGTGACGTACTGTAGACAGTAGTGATGTAAAGTGCATCACAAAAATGCACGTTACTGTAGACAGTAGTGATGTAAAGTGCATCCAAGTGACGTACTGTAGACAGTAGTGATGTAAAGTCACACACACTTTGCAGAACAAGCTTTGATTCGGACAAAGTTTCACTCTGTTTAGTGGGCGAAATATTTTACAATAAAAACTTTTTCTGCAACATATGTGACCAGGGCAGCGTCAGTATTTCTATACTGGGTGGCTCTCTGGTTGGATGGGAAGGCTAGCTACCGCACATTTAATAATGAGATAAAACTGTGGAAAGTTCCAAAAATATTCAATGAGTTATTTTGTGAGTGCCCTTGGAATATAAATATTTTAACGATTTGAAAGTTTTTGTATCTACAAAAACTACTGTGTTTGACCTATGAGGCTACTTCGTGAGGAAATTTCCAGGAAAGATAAAGTTGAGATATTTCTTCAATACAACAAACCGTATGGAGGTTCGATGGGTCTAAATTGATTCTTGACATACAGATAACGATATATTCTCCAGTTTATCACTGCACTTACAACCCTAATGGGCTGGCTGTCTTTTCCTGCTGCTTCTTAAAATACTTCCGTGAACCTTTGGCGTCTGGCATCTGAGGGTTGGTCAGCATGGGTGGACCTGGGTGGCTCTCTTCCTGTGTTCCTAGGATGGCTTCATATTGAAAGCTCTTGACAATATCTTGACTCCAACACAAAAGCCCTAGAGCAGGTTGTCTTGCATATATATATATATATATATATATATATATATATATATATATATATATATATATATATATATATATATATATTTACTATATATATATATCTCCATGGGGAAGTGGAACAGAATTCTTCCTCCGTAAGCCATGCGTGTCGTAAGAGGCGACTAAAATGCAGGGAGCAAGGGGCTAGTAACCCCTTCTCCTGTATATATTACTAAATGTAAAAGGAGAAACTTTCGTTTTTCCTTTTGGGCCACCCCGCTTCGGTGGGAAACGGCCGACATGTTGAAAGAAAGAAGATATATATATATATATTATATATATATATATATATATATATATATATATATATATATATATATATATATATATATATATATATATATATATATATATAGTTGTGCCGAATAGGTAAAACTGGTCAATTAGCAAGAACTCATTTAAAATTAAATCCTTTCTAAAATTTTCCTTATACGTTTAAAGATATAGTTTTTTAATTTATGTTAATGCAAATATTAATAGTTTTACCAAAAGAACCTTACAAAACTTACCTAACCATATTAAAACAAGCGCAATTTAATTTAGCCTAATCCAACTAAATATGTTTTAGATAAGTTTACACAAACACAATGAAATACATTGTTTTTCGTTACGTTCAGAATGATTTTTGCGAGATTATTCAATACATAAATTTTCGCTTGCCTTATTCGACAAGACAAGCGTTGCTATTTAAGCCAAAATCGCAAGCTTTACTTATTCGGCACGACATATATATATATATATATATATATATATATATATATATATATATATATATATATATATATCGTTTAACACGGTAGTTACATTCCTGAAAACGCCGTGTCAGTCAAAACCGTGTTAGACAAACTGAAGAACTTATGGGAAAAATAGGGTTACATTCCTGGGAGCCCCCCAAAAGTCAAACAACTTTTTTTTAGACCTCCAGATCTTACAAAATAAAAGTGAATATGTAATTGTAGTGCATTGTCGTGATATATTACTGCTTAAGACTACAAATGCAATAGAAATAACAGTATTTCTTACCATAAATTGTGGGTAATGGTGTTTGTGGATGATTGTGAAGAGAGGGGATATGGATGGTGCGGCCCTACTGGGCTGAGGTGGATGGTTGTTGGTTGTCGGCAGAAGTGAATGGTAGAGGTTCTGGTACTGAAGTCGATGGTTGTACTGGAGTGTGCATAAATTTTGTAATGGATCTCTGGGCTCTTTTACCCTGCAGCACATTATACAGCTGACGGTAAGGCATCATCAGCTGGTCTAGACCAGGTTTCAAAGCACTGCTTCTAGATTTGTCAGGGTCCTCTTCAGTATAAAAGTCTGCTAGTTTAGCAGCAACATGGAACTGCTCACGTAACTGCTGCAATGTTAACTGTTTTTCTTCAGAGTCTTCTTTATCTTCTGTTATGTGGCTCCCTTGTATATGTTCATCGAGCTCTGCCAACATTTCCTCTGGACTCCTGTCTTCATCATCATCTTCTAAGAGTTCATTCACATCTTCATTCATATCTTCAAAACCATCACCTGGTAATCTCCTTGCCAGCTGAACAGTTTCCTGAACCTGACTCTCAAGCAAGGGAAACCAGTGAAAGAATTAACTACAGAAGGCCATAACTTTCCCCAGCCTGCATTTAATGTTGATTGGGCACTTCATTCCATGCACTTCTAGCATAGCTGATGGCATCTGCAATGTTAAATTTATTCCAGTACTGCCAGGTTGGAGTCAGAGTCCATTGATGCAACTAGTTTTTTTCATCACATTTTGTGTAGTTACACTTGAATGACTTAATAACTCCCCGATCCAGTGGTTGTATTAGAGATGTATTTGGAGGTAAAAATACAACTTTTACATGAGGGGTCAGATCCAACAAAGCTTGTGGATGAGTACGGGAATTATCAAGAATGAAGAGAGCCTTGAATGCAAGGTTCTTGCTGTGCAGGTAAAAATTGGCTTCAGGAATAAAGTGATGCTTAAACCAGTCAATAAATATTTCCTCTGGTTTGACATAAAAATTACTGGTAAGGTGTTTTTATATACACTTTTCAAAGCACCAGGATTCTTAGAGCAGTAAATAACAATGGGCTTACATTTGAAATCACCTGACGCATTACCGCAGAGGAGCAAGGTGAAGCGATCCTTTGCTGTCTTGAAGCCCGGTGCACTTTTCTCTTGGACTGATATAAGTTCGTGTTGGCATTTTTTTCCCAAAAACACTTGTCTCGTCAGCATTAAACACATGATGTGGCTCATAGCCACCCTCAGAAATAATTTCCTGCAATTCAACAGGGAAATTACTTGCTGCTGTATGATCAGCTGAAGCACTTTCACCAGAAAACTTAATAGTATTATGCAACTTATTATGCAACTTAAAGTTGTGGAACCAGCCTGTGCTAAACACACACTCTTTTTCAGGCCTTCCTTCCATATCACACACTGTTTAAACAACTGTAAGGTCTTTTCCCTAATTAAGAGGAAATAAGTGGTGCACCTTTCTTTGTCTTTTGTTCGATCCATCAAGTTTTCAGTTTTATTTACTTGCTGTGATCTGTGTGTCATTCCTAGACTTGAACGCTTAAACCTTTTCTTGTCACTTGTGGGAACACTTGTATGCTTACTGGGTGCCATGATTGCTTGGCAGATTTAACAAATGACAATGAAAATAAGAAAATATGTATGTAAATAAACACAGCGAGATTCCCGAGTATCGTCGTCCTACATGTGTATGAACCGAACTGAAGGCTGGGAGGGTAAAAAAAAATTTCCCCTCCTGCAACCGTATTAAACTAATTTTACGAAGTGTTAAACAAAATATGTCAATTCTTCAATCGTGTTATAACCAAATCGTGTAATACAAACCCGTGTTAAACTACTGTCTACTATGTGTATATATGTGTATATATACATATATATATACAGTATATATATATATATATATATATATATATATATATATATATATATCACTAACTACACTGCACTAGCCAGGGGTCGAACCCATGATGCTTTGGCCTGCCTCATGGTGAGCGAAAACACATGACGCTCTAGTCCACTGAACCACACAATCCTTAAGAGTAGCGCATCCAGTAGAACTGAATGTTGTACTCTCTACCCAAGGACATACGGTGGTGTGAACGCCTCTATGCTAATTTCATTCTACTCCCTGTTTGGTGTGCTCGCTCATATATATATATATATATATATATATATATATATATATATATATATTTTTTTTTTTTTTTTTTTTTTTTTTAACACATCGGCCGATTCCCACCAAGGCAGGGTGGCCCGAAAAAGAAAAACTTTCATCATCATTCACTCCATCACTGTCTTGCCAGAAGGGTGCTTTACACTACAGTTATAAAACTGCAACATTAACACCCCTCCTTCAGAGTGCCGGCACTGTACTTCCCATCTCCAGAACTCAAGTCCGGCCTGCCGGTTTCCTGAATCCCTTCATAAATGTTACTTTGCTCACACTCCAACAGCACGTCAAGTATTAAAAACCATATGCCTCCATTCACTCCTATCAAATACGCTCACACATGCTTGCTGGAAGTCCAAGCCCCTCGCACACAAAACTTCCTTTACCCCCTCCCTCCAACCTTTCCTAGGCCGACCCCTACCCCGCCTTCCCTCCACTACAGATTTATACACTCTCGAAGTCACTCTGTCTCGTTCCATTCTCTCTACATGTCCAAACCACCTCAACAACCCTCCTCAGCTCTCTGAACAATCGTTTTGGTAATCCCGCACCTCCTCCTAATTTCCAAACTCCGAATTCTCTGCATTATATTCACACACACATTGACCTCAGACATGACATCTCCACTGCCTCCAGCCTTCTCCTCGTTGCAACATTCATCACCCATGCTTCACACCCATATAAGAGCGTTGGTATAACTATACTCTCATACATTCCCCTCTTTACTTCCATGGACAAGGTTCTTTGTCTCCACAGACTCCAAGTGCTCCACTCACCCTTTTCCCTCATCAATTCTATGATTCACCTCATCCTTCATAGACCCATCCGCCGACATGTCCACTCCCAAATATCTGAATACATTCACTTCCTCCATACTCTCTCCCTCAATCTGATATCCAATCTTTCGTCACCTATTCTTTTTGTTATCCTCATCACCTTACTCTTTCCTATATTCACTTTCAATTTTCTTCTTTACACACCCTACCAAATTCATCCACCAACCTCTGCAGCTTCTCTTCAGAATCTCCCAAAAGCACAGTGTCATCAGCAAAAAGCAACTGTGACAACTCCACTTTGTATTTGTCTTTATCTTTTAGCCCAACACCTCTTGCCAAGACCCTGCATTCACTTCTCTTACAACCCCATCTATAAATATATTGAACAACCACGTGACATCAACATCCTTGTCTAAGGCCCACTTTTACTGGGAAATAGTCCCTTCCTCCTACACACTCTAACCTGAGCCTCACTATCCTCATAAAAACTCTTCACTGCTTTCAGTAACCTTCCTCCTATTCCATACACCTGCAACATCTGCCACATTGCCCCCTATCTACCCTATCATACGCCTTTTCCAAATCCATAAATGCCACAAAACATCTTTACCCTTATCCAAATACTGTTCCCTATATGTTTCACTGTAAACACTTGGTCTACAACCCCTACCTTTCCTAAAGCCCCCTTGTTCATCTGCTATCCTGCTTTCTGTTTTACTCTTAATTCTTTCAATAATAACTCTACCATACACTTTACCAGGTACACTCAACAGACTTATTCCCCTATAATTTTTGCATCTCTTTTGTACCCTTTGCCTTTATACAAAGGAACAATACACGTCTCTCTGCCAATCCCTAGGTACCTTACCCTCTTCCATACATTTATTAAATAATAGCACCAACCACTCCAAAATTATATCCCCACCTGCTTTTAACATTTCTATCTTTATCCCATCAATCCCAGCTGCCTACCCCTTTCATTCTACCCACTGCCTCAGAACTTCCCTACACCCACAACTGGCTCTTCCACACTCCTACAAGATGTTATTCCTCCTTGCCCTACACACGAAATCACAGCTTCCCTGTCTTCATCAACATTTAACAAATCCTCAAAATATTCTCTCCATCTTCCCGATACCTCTAACTCTCCATTTAATAACTCTCCTCCTATTTTTAACTGTCAAATCATTTGTCTCTAGGCTTCCTCAACTTATTAATCTCATTCCAAAACTTTTTCTTATTTTCAACAAAATTTGCTGATAACATCTCACCACTCTCTCATCTGCTCTCTTTTTACATTGCTTCACCACTCTTTTAACTCTCTTTTTCTTCCATATACTCTTCCCTCCTTGCACACTTCTACTTTGTAAAAACCTCTCATATGCTAACTTTTTCCCTTACTACTCTCTTTACATCATCATTCCACCAATCGCTCCTCTTCCCTCCTGCACCCACTCGCCTGTAACCACAAACTTCTGCTGAACACTCCTAACACTACATTTTTAAATCTACCCCATACATTTTCGACCCCATTGCCTACATCTCACAGCCCATCTATCCTCCAATAGTTGTTTATATCTTACCCTAACTGCCTCCTCTTTTATATATAATATATATATATATATATATATATATATATATATATATATATATATATATATATATTTATATATATATCTATATATATATATATATATATATATATTTATATATCTATATATATATATATATATTATATATATAGTATATATATATATATATATATATATATATATATATATATATATATATATATATATATATATATATTAAAATGCTAGACCTCCACTTTCATGAGTTACCTTTCGCGGGCTTCGAACATTCACGAATGCCCAGCCATCCAATCATATTTACCAAACAAATACGGGAAAAAGTACTATAACATGTATAAACAATATTTTACGATGTTTTTGTGTGTTTTATGATTGTTTGTGGTTCAATAGGTTAAGGAAGCAGTATTGTTACACTAACTAAATGCTATTATTATATTTCCCCTACAATATATTTGTGCATCGAAACATTTGCAAACGCTACAGTACAGTATTATTATATTTCTTGACAACATATTTGCGCACCAAACATTCGCGAATTTTCAAGATTCGAGAGGTTCTTGATCCCCTAACCCTCGCGAATATGGTGGGCCTCCTGTATATATATATATATATATATATATATATATATATATATATATATATATATATATATATATATATATATGCAACAGGTACCGGGACACTCACACATATTCCCAAAGCAGCCCATCCACACGCAGCTGGGAAACTTACAGACCTCTTAAAAAAAGTAAACAATGGTTCCACTATCCTAAATGCTCCACCAGCCATCAGGGTATGGCACAACTTACTACTTTTTGGCAATGTCTGCTTAGCTGTGCCGGAAAGAAGGGAAAAGAGGCTAGCCTCAATGATCATTAAATCCTTAAGAGAATTTCCTAGACCTGATAACCTCATTCGCCTTCCCCATCAACACAAAAACGGGAGAGGCTGAACCCCCACTCACTCCACTGACAGCATAAAGTCCAGGTGAGCAAGAAAACTGAAGAGGGCAACACAGTGGGGGCAATCAGAATTATTACCAGCAAAAATACAGTTGCCCCCAGGGATGCTGACACTGAAGCACTTAAGAGAAAAGCACCCTGCCAGGGAAACCCGGGGTACCAACAGTTCCAATACCGCTGTCCCTACTGTGGAACCATTGATTGTGCAAGACTCAGACATTTACAAAGCAATAATGTCGTTCCCATTCGACTCTGCTGGGGGCTACACTGGAATAAGGCCACAGCATTTAAAGGAAATGGTTAATCCAGTTATCAGGGAGATTGCAGAGACACTGCTTTCAGAGATCACAAGGTTCATCAACAATTCCTTGGCTAGTCTGACTCCTGACGAAATTAAACCTTTCTTTTTTGGTGCATCACTTTGAGCTCTTAAAAAAAAGGATGGATGAATTAGGCCAATTACAGTGGGTAACACTTATTGCCACCTCGTTTCCATAGCTGCTGTCCAAAGTATTCATGCAGAGGTGGCCATGATGCTTCAACAAAACCAGCTTGACTTTGGGGTTTCTCAAGGAAGTGAAGCAGCGGTTCATGCAATAAGGGCGGATATCAACAACCTGCCTGAGGACAATGCAGTGGCAAAATTAGATTTCAAGAATGCATTTAATCTCCTGAAAAGAGACGTGGTATTATCAGCTGTACAAGAACATTTTCCTGGTCTCTTCTTTTTTGTTTCAGCTGGATATAGCAAGGAATCAATGCTCCTGTTAGGAGAGCATGAAATCACATCATCAGAGGGTGTCCAGCAAGGAAATCCTCTCACACCATTTCTCTTCTGTATAGCGGTTAGGGAAATCACAGTCAGACTGACCAGTGAGCTAAACATTTGGTTCCTAGATGATGGCACACTAGCAGGTACAAAGGAGTCCCTTCTAAATGATCATACACAGGTGATGACACGGGGACAAGAAATGGGTTTCATCCTGAATCCATCCAAATGTGAAATCATCTCAGTCAATCAACAAGTGATAGATGCAGTGATATCAAAACTACCAGGAGCAACAGTCATTGCCCCTACTAATAGTGTCTTGCTTGGAGCACCTCTGGGAAGCGATGCCATTGATACAATTCTCAGGAGGAAACTGGAAGAGTTGAGGAGAATGGAACAACGAATAGGCAATCTTGACACCCATGATGCCTTGTACCTTCTACAAAATGCTTGAGTCTGCCCAGGTTGACATATTTCCTAAGATGTGCTCCTTCATTTGATAACCCTATACTGCACGAATATGACAGTATCCTGAGGCAGATTTTTATGAAAGTACTTAACTTTACTCTCGAAGACTGGCAGTGGGACCAAGCTACACTTCCAGTCAAACTATGTGGCATTAGTGTCCGCAAGTCATCACAGATTGCCCTACCTGCTTTCCTGTCCTCATGCATTTCACCCAGTGGACTTGTAGCAGCAATTCTCCCTGAACATCTTAGGGACACGATTGGAGTCCATGACCAATAGTTCGTTGAGGGAGCCATGATCCGGGATAATCTAATGGGCTCTGAAACTAGACCTGCAATCTCAACAACTACAAACAGTCACACTGGGATGGCCCAGTAGTGGAGAACATAGCCTAAACAATGCATCAGAGTGTGTCGGGGAAGGACAGAGTCCGCCTCCAGGCGGGGAGAGCTCCTCATGCAAGGGACTTTCTGTTGGCTGTTCCCAACTCCAGCCTTGGCACACGCCTCGACCCACAGACCATCCGCATTGATGTTGCCCTTCGACTTGCCGCCCCTATTCTCGCCGAATACAGGTGTATTTGTAGCAGTGAAGCAGCAGACCGATTCGGGTACCATGGTCTTGTGTGCCGTAAATCTGAAGGAAAGATTGTAAGACATGAAGAGGTTAATAACGTTAACAAGAGGAGCCTCACAACAGCCGGATGCCCAGCAATAAGAGAGCCACCCCAACTATGCAGATCTGATGGCAGCCAAAAGTGTCCAGATGGAATCACCCTTCAAGCCTAGACAGATGGCAAGCAGGTGGTGTAGGAATACACATGTGCATCTACCTTGGCTGATACCTATCTCCAATACACCAGGAAGGTCATGGAGAAAGAGTGCATCTAAGTTCCTTAAGGAGCTAGGGAAAAGACTCATCAAGGTAACTAGGGGTCCCAGGGAAGCTAGTTTTCTGTTCTAGCGACTCAGCACTGCTGTTCAAAGGGGTAATGCTTACTGTAACTTGGGCACACGCCCCAGCTCTGAGGAGCTGGATGAGATTTTCGAATTATAATTAGTGACAAACATGTAACGATATGTACTAGACATGTATCTCATGTACACCTCATGTATTGTATATACCATCTTTATATAAACAATACAGAGCTGGGGCGCATGCCCAAGTTACAGCAGGCATTACCCCTTTGAACAGCAGTGCTGAGTTGCTGGAACAGTAAACTAGCTGCCCTGGGATCCCTAGTTACCTTGATGAGTCTCTTCCCTAGCTCGTTGAGGAACTTAGATGCACTTAGATTCATATTAATTTACCCACGAACGAGTGGTATTGATCAATAACAACACTGCGACTGGCCAAGGAGTCGAACCCATGCTGCTTTGGCCCGCCTCATGGTGAGCGAAAACTCATGATGCTCTAGTCCATGGGACCACACAATCCTCAAGAATGATGCACCCAGCCAAGCTAGGTGTTGTACCCTTCGTCCAAGGACATTACGGTGGTGTGGATGCTGGCTGGGTGCATCATTCTTGAGGATTGTGTGGTCCCGTGGACTAGCGTCATGAGTTTATGCTCATCATGAGGCGGGCCAAAGCAGCATGGGTTCGACTCCTTGGCTAGTCGCAGTGTTGTTATTAATATATATAATATATATATATATATATATATATATATATATATATATATATATATATATATATATATATATATATATATATATATAAGAACATAAGAAAGAAGGAACACTGCAGCAGGCCTACTCACACCCACCAGCACCCACTCATATATTTATCTAGCCTATTTTTAAAACTACACAACGTTTTAGCCTCTATAACTGTACTCGGGAGTTTGTTCCCCTCATCGACAACTATATTACCAAACCAATGCTTTCCTATATCCTTCCTGAATCTGAATTTATCCAACTTAAAGCCATTGCTGCGAGTCCTGTCAATACTAGATATTTTTAGCACGCTATTTACATCACCTTTATTTATTCCTGTTTTCCATTTATACACCTCAATCATATCCCCCCTAATTCTACGCCTTTCTAGAGAGTGCAGATTCAGGGCCCTCAGCCTATCCTCATAGGGAAGATTTCTGATACATGGAATCAACTTAGTCATCCACCTTTGTACGTTTTCCAGAGCATTTATATCCATTCTGTAATACGGTGACCAAAACTGTGCAGCATAATCTAGATGAGGCCTAACCAAGGATATATAGAGTTGAAGAACAACCTGAGGACTCCTATTATTTATGCTTCTTGATATGAAGCCAAGGATTCTGTTCGCTTTATTGCGAACACTTATGCACTGCTGTCTTGGTTTTAGATTACTGCTAACCAGAACTCCTAAATCCTTTTGCAATCAGTAGTATTAAGATCTACATTATTTAGTTTATATGTGGCATGGTTATTGTCCTGTCCAATATTTAGAACTTTGCATTTATCTATATTAAACTGCATCTGCCACTTCTCCGACCACTGCATCAGTCTATTCAAATCTTCCTGGAGTGCTCTAATGTCCTCATTTGAATGAATTGGACGGCCTATTTTGGTGTCATCGGCAAACTTGCTTATGTCGCTATTTATTCCCTCATCTATGTCGTTTATGTAGATTGTGAACAACAAAGGGGCCCAATACTGACCCCTGTGGAACACCCTTGTGACACTTCCCCACTCTGATTTCTCCCCATTTATGCAAACTCTCTGATGCCTATTTGTCAACCATGCCTCTATCCAGGAAAAAATTTCTCCTCCTATTCCGTGTGTCTTAATTTTCCTCAATAGTCTCTGATGTGGGACTCATCAAAAGCCTTACTGAAGTCCATATACACAACATCATATTCATTACCATGATCTACCTCCTCAAATACCTTAGTGAAAAAGTTATTAAATTTGTAAGGCAGGAACGCCCTTTTGTAAAACCGTGCTGAGATTCATTGATTAATTTATGCTTTTCAAGATGGCTACAATTGCCTGGCTATTATTGATTCCATAAATTTTCCCACTATGGAGGTTAGGCTTATTGGTCTATAGTTCGAAGCTAAGGATCTGTCTCCTGCTTTGAAAATAGGTATTACATTTGCAATTTTCCACACATCTGGCACCATGCCAGTTTGCAGTGATATGTTGAAAAGATTAGCCATAGGTTTGCTAAGCTCCTCTTTACATTCCTTTAGAACCCTTGCATACAGTTCATCAGGGCCTGGGGATTTGTTAGGTTTTAATTATCTATTTGTCTAAGGACCATGTCACTTGTAACCCTGTGACCCTGTGGTGATTATGTATATTATGATATCACCGGTTTTCTGTGATCTCGTTGTATATATATAGTATATGAACAAATGAGAGATGGACGGAGGACGCTCTACCGTCTCTACCACCAATATGCTTACACACCGCAGTTCGCGCCCCGTCCATCATTCTGTTTATTCATTGACAGGTGTTTATTGCAACTTAATTTAAGTCCACAGACTAAATGGCCTTGACTGACGCAAGAATAGATCTACTGTGTTTGTGTGTGTGTGTGTGTGTACTAATTTATTTGTACTCACCAAGTTGTGGTTGCAGGGGTCGATTCACAGCTCCTGGCCCCGCGATTTCACTGGCCGCTACTAGGTCACTATTTCTGCTCCATGAGCTTTATCATACCTCTTCTTAAGCTATGTATGGACCCTGCCTCTACTACATCACTTCCAAGACTATTCCACTTCCTGACAACTCTGTGACTGAAGAAATACTTCCTAACATCCCTGTGATTCATCTAAGTCTTCAGCTTCCAACTGTGACCCCTAACCTCCATAGTGGGAAAATTTATGGAATCAATAATTGCCGAGGCAATTCATAGCAATCTTGAAAAGCATAAATTGATCAACGAATCTCAGCACGGTTTTACAAAAGGGCATTCCTGACTTACGAATTCATTAACTTTTTTCACTAAGGTATTTGAGGAGGTAGATCATGGTAATCAATATGATATTGTGTATATGGATTTCAGTAAGGCTTTCGATAGAGTTCCACATCAGAGGCTACTGAGGAAATTTAAGGCACACGGAATAGGAGAATTTTTTTCCTGGGTAGAGGCATGGTTGACAAATAGGCAGCAGAGAGTTTGCATAAATTGGGAGAAATTAGAGTGGGGACACGTCACAAGCGGTGTTCCACAGGGGTTAGTGTTGGGCCCCCTGTTGTTTACAATTTACATAAACGACATAGATGAGGGAATAAATAGCAAACATAAGCGAGTTTGTTTTTGACACAAAACAGGCCGTCCAATTCATTTGAGGGGATTAAGCACCCGGAAATTTGAAAAAAACTGATAATGGTTTAAATAACCAATGCAGTTTAATAGAAAAAGCAAATTCTAAAAAGGCAGGACAATAAAAAAAGCCACATATAAACTTTTAAAAATGTAAAAATTTTAAAATTACTGGGAGAAAAGGTTTAGGGTTCCAGAAAAAGTAATCTGAAACCCCAAACAACGAAAAAATAAATAATAGAAGTCCTCAGGTTGTTCTTCAACTCTATATCATTCAGCCCCTGTCAATCTCACCCCCGCAGAGTTCCCGGGTTTAAAAGTAAATAACCTGATAGATAAATAAAGGGAAGGATTTCAACTGTGTTTCAATATCAACAGTATTATTCAAAGAATTTTTTTTTTTTTGTGTTCACGTTCCCCGAATTCTGAATTTAACAGTATAGATTTGAGTGCACCCGATCTACCGTCTTTAATCACTACCTTCTTGTAAATATATTTCCTCAGAATTCGTAGATCACATGAAGACAGATCGATCGATCGAATTTTTTTTTCCTTTTATCATGACTTTCTAGTAATGAGCTCATTAATTCCTATGTATCATGTATATAGTAATGTAGATTGTTTCCATCACAATAATATCCTTTGTGTAGTATGATGTTCAACTGTTGTGTCTTTGACATTGTATAGAATCAGCTCAGAGTCGTCGCCTTTTACCTTTAGTTTGTATAGATGTATGTCGAGACGACATACATACCGTCCCAAAACTGTCACTGTCAGTACAGTGATGTACATAAGTTCAGTGATAGTACATAAGTTCAGTGAGTAGCTTATAACCGTTATTGAGTCATGGTGACTGTTGGCCGTTACGCCTTTCTTGATGACCTAAGCAGTGTAAAAGGTCAGCCTTCGAATACGATCCCCCTCAGCTCCCCTAGTGTCAGTTACCAATGCCGGTCAGTGTAAACAGGCGGCAGGCTAGCGCTCTGAGATTTTCCCCATTTATAACCTTAAAACACCCCTAGAAAAACCAAACCCAAAATCTCGTCTGTTCATTACCCAATCTACGAAAGACCTCTCGCAACACGTCTGGGTCTTCTTTGCCCTTTCCCCCAAGCTTCATAATCTTGCACTTCCTGGAGTTAAACTCCTGGAGCCATTTTTGGACCAGGCTTGCAGCCTGCCCCAGACCCCTTTGCAGTCTTACCTGATCTTTGTCCACTTGTATTCTCCTCATTAGCTTCACATCGTCTGTGAACAGGAACACCTCTGAATCTATTCCCTTTTCCTATGTCATTCACATATACAAAAAAAGCACCCGACCTAGGACTGACCCTTGTGGAACCCCCATGCACCCACACATGAACCCATTCTGACACCTCTTCTTGTATGACACCGTTGTTCCCTTCCTGTCAGGTATTCCCTGATCCATTGCAATACTTTCACTCCCCATTCCTGCCTGCTTTTCTAGCTTTTCAATCAGTCAGACTTGTGAGGTACTATGTCGAAAGCCTTCTTGCAGTCCAAGAAGATGCAGTCTTCCCCTCCCCCTCACTCTCTTGTCTTACCTCTGATATTTTTTTCATAGAACTCTAATAGGTTTGTGGCTTTTGTTTTTTCCTTCCCTGAAACCCTGCTGGTTTTTTATGTATAAATCCGTTCCTTTCTAGGTGCTCCAACCTCTTCTCTGATAATCTTCATCATAAACCCTACTATACATGTCAGTGACACTGGTCTGTAATTTAGTGTAGCCTGTCTGTCTCCCTTTTTTAAAAATCGGGGTTATATTTGTTGTCTTCCACACCTCAGACGGGTTTCCCTGTTTCCATAGAATTCTTGAAGATTACTGTTAGTGGAACACACAGTGCATGTGCTCCTTCTTTCCCGACTCAAAAGAGATCATCTGGGCCCACCACCTTCAATTTTCTATTTTCCCTAGCAGTTTCTTCCCCTCCCTCGGTTATGTGCAGTGTGTCCATCGCTTGCTGGTACACCCTACCACCTCGGTTTGCTGGAAGCCTCTCTGTCTCCACTGTGAATACCTCCCTGAATCATGAGCTAAGCTTTTCACACACTTCCTGGTCGTTCCCCGTGAGCTCCCCCCCTTCCTTCCTCACCCTGATTACCTGGTCCTTGACTGCTGTTTTTCCCCCTGATGTGGTTTTTATAAAAATTTGGGGGCAGATCTGGCTTTTTTATGCTATGTAATTCCTGTATCGACACTGGGCCCTCTCTTTATCTATATATATTCATTTCTGGCTCTTCAACTCAACTCCCTGTCTTTCTGGGTCCTTTGCCTTCTGTCTTTTTTCCAAATCAAGCACACTTCCTTTGGCCTCTCCCCTCTCCTGGTAAACCCGTGGGCCCACTCTGGTTTTTCCCTTGTTTCTTTTGCCCCTTGGTACGAACTTCTCCACTGCTTCCTTGCACTTTGTGGTCAAGTGTTCCATTATTTCGTTCATTGTCTTCCCCTTTTATCTCCTTACCCCCTGCACCCCATGTAGGAAATGCCTCATACTTGTGTAGTCCCCTTTTTTAAAGTTTGGCTTCTCCCCGTCCCTCATACTGCTTCACTCTTCATTGTAACTCTACTATGCATTCGAAACTAAAGACCACGTGTTTCTAAACGCCTAGGG